>JANRGW010034301.1:17580-25138 GCA_024733675.1 Psilopsiagon aymara | reverse complement strand
CTCCTCCACCACCACCACCTCCTCCTCCACCACCACCACCATCAGCCCCACCACAAGTTCAGCTTCCTGTTTCACTTGACCTCCCACTCTTTCCTCCAATTATGATGCAGCCAGTACAGCATCCTGCATTGCCTCCTCAGCTTGCCCTGCAGTTGCCACCAATGGATACTTTATCTGCAGATCTTACCCAGCTTTGTCAGCAGCAGCTGGGATTAGATCCCAATTTCCTGCGGCACTCTCAGTTCAAGCGTCCACGTACAAGAATCACAGATGACCAATTAAAAATCTTGCGGGCTTATTTTGATATTAACAATTCTCCAAGTGAGGAGCAGATTCAAGAAATGGCTGAAAAATCTGGTCTTTCTCAGAAAGTGATCAAGCACTGGTTTCGTAATACATTGTTTAAAGAACGACAGAGAAATAAAGATTCTCCATATAACTTCAGCAACCCTCCTATAACAGTATTGGAAGATATCAGAATAGATCCTCAGCCTTCAGCTGTAGAACCTTACAAGTCTGATGCATCTTTCAGCAAGAGATCATCTAGGACTCGGTTTACTGACTACCAACTTCGTGTCCTCCAAGACTTTTTTGACACAAATGCTTATCCAAAGGATGATGAAATTGAACAACTTTCAACTGTCCTGAACCTACCTACTCGTGTAATTGTTGTGTGGTTCCAAAATGCACGACAAAAAGCTCGCAAAAGTTATGAAAATCAAGCTGAAACTAAAGACAGTGAGAAAAGGGAACTGACAAATGAGCGTTACATTCGAACCAGTAACATGCAATACCAGTGCAAAAAGTGCAGTGTAGTTTTTCCCAGGATCTTTGATTTGATTACACATCAGAAAAAGCAGTGTTATAAAGATGAAGATGATGATGCTCAAGATGAAAGCCAAACTGAAGATTCTATGGATGCTTCTGATCAAACAGTGTATAAGAACTGCACAGTTTCTGGCCAAAATGACTCTGCAAAAAGCCTGACAGTCACAGCAGCAAGCTCTGGCTCTGGTTCTAGTACTCCTTTGCTTCCATCACCAAAACCAGAACCTGAGAAGGCTTCTCCTAAACCAGAGGCCACAGAAAAAACAAAACAAAATGAAAACACCTCTAAGCAAACTGATACAACTTCTCAAAGCGTCAAACCAGTACAGTCTACTCCAGTAACCTCTTCTGACCCTCAGCCCTCATCTTCTCAAATGCAGCAACAGAAACAATCACAGATAGTAGGGAGGCCTCCTTCTGCATCACAAAACACAACTGTTCCTTCCAGTCCTTTACCAATTTCAATGACTTCTCTACAGAACAGTCTACCTCCTCAGTTACTACAGTACCAATGTGATCAGTGTACAGTTGCCTTTCCAACTCTAGAACTTTGGCAAGAGCACCAGCACATGCATTTCCTAGCAGCCCAAAACCAATTTCTTCACTCACAGTTTTTAGAAAGACCAATGGATATGCCCTATATGATATTTGACCCCAATAATCCTTTGATGACTGGACAGTTACTTAATAGTTCTCTTGCTCAGATGCCACCACAAACCAGCTCATCACATACAGCACACCCTGCTACAGTTGCTGGTTCTCTGAAACGAAAACTAGATGATAAAGAAGACAACAATTGCAGTGAGAAAGAGGGAGGAAACAGTGGAGAAGATCAACATCGTGATAAGCGTTTAAGAACTACAATTACTCCAGAGCAGTTGGAAATACTTTATGAAAAGTACCTACTAGATTCCAACCCTACCAGAAAGATGCTAGATCACATTGCACGTGAAGTGGGATTAAAAAAGAGGGTTGTACAAGTCTGGTTTCAGAATACAAGAGCCCGAGAAAGAAAGGGACAGTTCCGTGCAGTTGGTCCAGCCCAGTCCCATAAAAGGTGTCCTTTCTGTCGAGCTCTGTTTAAAGCAAAATCAGCTTTAGAAAGCCACATTCGCTCTCGACATTGGAATGAAGGGAAACAGGCTGGTTACAGTTTGCCTCCAAGTCCTTTGATATCAAATGAAGATGGAGGAGAAAGTCCACAAAAGTACATATTTTTTGATTACCCATCACTGTCATTAGCAAAAACTGAATTATCAAGTGAAAATGAATTAGCCTCTACTGTATCAACCCCTGTTAGCAAAACTGCAGAAATGTCACCGAAGAACCTCTTAAGTCCTTCTTCTTTCAAAGCAGAGTCTAGTGAGGATATAGAGAATTTGAATGCCCCTCCTGCTGACTCTGGATATGATCAAAACAAGACTGATTTTGATGAAACTTCATCAATTAATACAGCAATTAGTGATGCCACAACAGGGGATGAGGGGAACAATGAAATGGAAGGCACGACTGGCAGTTCAGGGGATGCAAAACCTGCATCACCTCCCAAAGAACCAAAACCACTTGCTAACGACACACTATCAAAAGCTGCAACTACACCTACAAATGAGAATACCGATGACAAATTTCTTTTTTCCCTAACAAGCCCCTCAATGCATTTCAGTGAAAAAGATGGTGATCATGACCAAAGTTATTACATTACTGATGACCCTGATGATAATGCCGATCGCAGTGAAACTTCAAGCATAGCTGATCCAAGTTCACCTAACCCATTTGGAGCTAGCAATCCCTTTAAATCCAAAAACAGTGATCGGCCAGGCCACAAACGTTTCCGAACACAAATGAGTAACCTTCAGCTCAAAGTTCTCAAGGCTTGCTTTAGTGACTACCGGACTCCAACAATGCAGGAATGTGAAATGCTAGGGAATGAGATTGGCCTACCCAAACGTGTGGTCCAGGTCTGGTTTCAGAATGCCCGGGCTAAAGAAAAGAAATTCAAAATTAACATAGGGAAGCCATTCATGATAAATCAGACTGGACCTGATGGGACAAAGCCAGAATGTTCTCTATGTGGCGTGAAGTATTCTGCACGTTTGTCCATAAGAGATCATATCTTTTCTAAACAACATATTACAAAAGTGAGAGAAACTGTGGGAAGTCAGCTAGATCGGGAGAAAGATTATTTAGCTCCTACAACAGTTAGACAGCTGATGGCACAGCAAGAATTGGATCGCATAAAGAAGGCTACTGATGTGCTAGGATTAACAGTACAGCAGCCAGGCATGATGGACAGCAGTTCTCTTCATGGTATCAGTTTGCCAGCAGCTTATCCAGGACTCCCTGGCCTTCCTCCTGTTCTTCTGCCTGGCATGAATGGTCCATCCTCCTTACCTGGATTTCCACAAAGTTCAAACAGTAAGTCTATCTATCTGGAGATAATTTTCTCCTTTTATTAATTTTATCATCTTGCATAGTCACCATCCCCTTCTAAATCACAGCATGTTATGCATTCATATTACACTTCTGAAAGTGGTCTGAATAGTTGAAATGTACATCTATGAAGTGTACTCAGTGCAATTCTCAATTGTAGCCTAGATAATATCTCTAATTTTGGAAAAGAAAAATAAAATTTGAAATCTAATTAACAGAAATGGTGTTAGTCCATATTAGGCTTCTGTTACAAAAGCAGTATAAAAATAGCATTGTTAGGCTTTTTTGTCTGTTTTGAAAGACACCCACTTAGGCAAAAATTGGGTAAGAATTTTATATGTAAATTCTTTGTATGCAAATAATTAATATCTGATAAAACACAAAATAGTAACTCCCACATTATTGATTCATCAGGTATTTGGTCCACTCTTTAGACCAGTCCAACCCGGTTTTATTTCAGAATAAATGTTTTTTTCAGAATCTTGTTTTTCTCTTCATTGTATCAGAACGGCTTTCCTTCCACAATGGAGTCTCTGGCTGAGTGCCCTCTGGCTTTTGTCAAAAAGCTATCAGCACAGAAATTACATATAAAGGAAATACAAAGTTGCTGTATTTCCTTCTTAATGGCATACAATGTCCAGATCCAAAAACTGGCTGGTTGTTGTTCATTAAAATTATAGATATGGTTTCTCCATATAACTTCTCTAAATAGGTTTGTTTAGGTTGACTCTCAAGTAAAATGAGCTCCAGAAAACTCAGGCTTTGATTATACTACTAAATGAAATTTGCTTGAGATGATATTCTTACGTTATTTTACTCTCAAAACCAAAAAGTCCCCATGCAAAGTGAATCTTGGGAATGGTTGTAGACCCATGATAGCCTCTCAGTTGTGCTCAAGGGCTGTTTAGCAGAATGCTAGTTAGCCCAGTCCAAAACAGTGCCAGTGTCTCTTCCTACTCTTTAACTTTATAAAAGGTTTAGTTTCAGTTTTTGGAAATGTTCCTTGCTATTCTATAACATGCTAGTATCATTGCAGCCTCAGAGTCTCTACATTATTCTGTTAATAATGCAACTGGTCCATAATAATTCAATTTTCAGATTTTCTAATTTACACCAAATATCTCTACTTTGAGATAAATTTAAATCATTAGTACCATAGCATACACAGTGCATTGCAATTGAGATGGATTTTTACCCCCTTTCATCTTGCATCTTCTTAAGGTTAATTAGTCCATTGTGGGCAAAGCCCACTGTGTAAACTAGCTAGTAGAATCTTGTTGTTAACTTTTTCTTTTGCCATATGCTAAACAGCCCCTACATCCCCCTTTTGTTGCCTAGCAAATACTTGCATGCATAAATCTCCATTCCCTAATGATACATAATGGAACAGTCATAGTGGAAAAAAAATAGATTATTTTAATCATTCATCATAGAAAAACTGTAATATACTCAGATGTTTTCCAGTATGTGCTCAACACTAGTATTTTCTGCACCTAATTAACCCATTTCTATTTTCTTCTCTACCTTTCTTTGGCTGATAGTTCACATTCATATTTGATGCTAAGAATCATGTAACAAGTACCTTTTTGAAAACAGGCTTCCAAGCAAGCTTTTCTTCAGCTATAGTTTTCTAACAGCATGTATATTCTCATCTAGCAGGACAATTGTTTTGCATCATTCTTAGCATGAGGGATGTTCTGAAGCTAATTCCCTGATGACTCAATGTTCTATACTTTATGTCTACTTTTTGTGAATTCCACTGCAAGCATGTCATTTTTTATCTTTCAAACCCAGTTCTGAAAATGCTCTTCAGAAGTCTCACTGGGATCTTGTATATTCAAATATTTACCTGTTTTCACTGATACTTACAGGTCTGGTAACTATTTCCTGTGGCAAAGCCCATCCATTCTGTCCTATGTGTTGTCAATGTTGTTAAGATCCTCACTTTTAAAGAATATGTATGCTGTCTGGTAAGACAGGAACTACTGAAACCATAATAGCAAACATCACATTTAAAATTCTCTTTTGTGTTTTTCCTTACTCATGTTAGACAGAGAATTGGCCTAATTAGTTTCACTGGTTAATTCAAGTTTATGAGGGATTTCACTTTCTGGTTCTTTCATCCAATATTGTCTATGGATTTCCAAAAAAGTACAACACCCAGTTAATTTTGCAAAATACTGTTCTTTTTTAAAATGCAGTATTTGCTTTTACAACAGTTTGAAGTGGAACACTTTAAAATTATGCTAAATCACAAAAGACAGAAATATTCAAAATAACGTTTATTTTATCCTATTTACGTAGTGCTCATGCTGGACTTTTATTTGCAAAGATTTTTAGATTTGTCAAAATAAGATAGCTTCATTTCTGAATGAAAGGCACCATTAACATTATATTCAGTTATTTTGTTCCAAACCGTGTGATCTTAATGTCAGAAGTACCGTGTTCTAGGATGATGTGTCAAAGCATCCTCTTACCTGTGGGATATGTTTCTGTAGACAGTGTAACTATACCATCTTGTGCGCATCAAATGCTGAGCAAGGTCTCAAAATTACTGCTATTTTTGGTCTGCGTAATTCCTAATATTGCATCATTTGGTAGAATTCTAATTCATATAGATTTTTAGTTCTGGCTTTTCTTTGTTCTTCAAGCTCCTTATTCTCCACCAGGTGACTGTTGATAGAGTTCACCTGCTGGTTTCAGCTGTTCTTTAAATTCACATTCTCTTTTCTTCTTACATTTGTGGTTTTGCCTATGTTCCCTTGCAGAAAACTAGGGTTTTGTCTTCCTTCTACCTATTAATATTGGTTCCATGAACCTTTTAATGTCATCATTATTACCATAGGTTCTTTGCACATCACTTAAGCCTGGGCTGCCTTGAAGACTCACAGAAGCTTTTTCCAAGAATGCACACATGACTGGGTAGTATGTACTTAGTGGTTTTCGAATCTTATCAAGAGAGAAATATGATTCAGCAGCAATTATTTTCCTTATTATTTAGGTCACTAAAATCTGTTCTGTGTTTGCTTTTGGCCCACTGGTGGCAGTTTATTTTTCATATTTTTATCCTTCTGATTCTGCCAAGTGAAAGAGAAATCACTCCTTTTTGATAGTCACTTAAATGAGTTAGCAGGATTAGAAAGTTTCTTCATGATTAGAAAGTTTCTTCATGAATTTTCTATTATACATCTCTTATGTCTAGAAATGGAACATTAGTGTTCATCAAGTTTCCTTCATTTAGTTTTGTAGACCCCCAGTTCCACATGCAACTTCCAATGAAACAGATAGCTTCCACTATTCTGTTGCAGCCTGTCTAGATGTTTAACTGAATTCTGTGTATTTTGACTAAATTCCAAAGAATATCTGGAAAGTGGGGTAGATCTTGGCTGCTCTGGGCATCATCAGTGTGAGTAGATTGAAGACAGCATGATGTAAGAGTTGAAGAGGTTAAGAACAGAAAGAAATCGGAAAAAATCTAAGTAGCTGACAAGCCCAAATAACCATGACAAAGCTGGGGCAGCAGTTCACACTAACTGCATCATTCATGCATTTTCCATCTACAGTATTTATCCTATAATATATTTTCAGCAGACTACACACATAGTTGCCTGTTACTTCCTGTTGAAAGCATATGGGAAAGCAATAGCATCTTTGATGTTATTCTGCAGTAACTGTGGCAATTACCCACTTTTTAATTATAACTGTTGTGACTTGTTTCACTGTACTATCTAATCTGGGCTCACAATGCATTTTAACTCCTTAGTGTTCCCTTACCATTAAACAGAAGTAATGACACGGTGACAAACTTTAATTGGCCTCTTTGTTAAATCTGATAATTATTCCCTTTGAATCCTAATTGCTTTATTCCTAAGTAATGCTAAGCACCTGGACAGTGATGATTAAGCGTCATTCTTGTTCACTCCATTAGTGCTTCCTAGTAGCTAATGTCCATCTAACCTCCATTACAGAGCCTGCATTTATAGTTCTCTGTGTGCTAGTAGACTGTTCCCAATGTTGCTTCGCTTTTACAGCTCTGTGTGCATCACACACTTTGTATGCTCTTTTCTCTAGCAAACTTACTTGCCTGAAAAGGTTACAATGGGTGTAATGTAAGGCCTCTTACAGTTAGTTGCCTTTTTTACCCTGTGCCGTCATTTAATTTTCTGACCAACTATACATCTCACAGAAGCTGCTTTTAATAGACTGCTACCAGCCACTGCACTATATCTGATACTTGAAACAGAGAAAAGATTTCTTCCATTAAGTTATGAGGCATACTTCTTGTGTGCATGCACCCTCT
>JANRGW010034301.1:2580-10080 GCA_024733675.1 Psilopsiagon aymara | reverse complement strand
ATAACATGGTTCCAGATGAAAAGATGTAGGACTGGTATTCAGCCATTTGGGAAGCTTTGTATATTTGTGTCTCGTTAAAGTTGCTGCAAAATCATAGAAGCTAGAAATGGGAAAGATTTGCTAAATCCACTAGCACAGCCCCACTCATCCAGAATTGTTCCCTACTGTGTATTATAGGAATTTTTGTCCAGTTTAGTTTCAAATGAATCAAGCAATGGGTCTCCTGCAACCTCCCTTAAAAGGGTGCTTTACAAGGTATTGAATCTTACTGTTAGAAAATCATTCTGTGCTCTTCAGCCTATATGTTCCTTATTATTTAAGGTAAGAGTTCTGCAAGTAGAGACAAAGACTTTTTGGAAAGGGGAAGTAGCTGTTTGTCAAGATGAGTCAACTTTCTTTTACAGAATCACCTCTATGAAAGACCAGATGTCTTGCTTTGAAAATTAAAGCCTATAAACTACGTTTTTTCTGGACTTCCACAACTTTATAAGCTATTATAATATCTTCTAGAAGGTAGAATATAAATATGTCTGATACCACGTAATAACCTCAGCAACAAAGAAAAACATCACCACACCCTACTGATAGTTCTTTCTACCTCCTCCTTTTGATACCAGATAAAATATGAGTGAAATATTTGCTCTATGGCAAACATTCAATAGCAGAATGTTCAGTGATTTGAATAGATTCAGAATTTTATCTACAATATTCAATTTTTGGCTTTAAAATGCGGATCCCAAAGGTTTGTAACTACAATTAGAGGGATTATTTTGATTGTCACAATTTTATATTTTGTATTTGTAATAATTTCTTGGTTTACTACCCAGTCCACAGCAAAAGAACTGGAGATTAGAATGCCTGTTAAATACCTGTATCATATTAAGAGGCCTGATATTAGCTGTAAGAGTTTGTGGTTTTCATTTTTCATGGCACACAGTCAAGCATCTTCAAAACACAGGCTTTGCATCATGACTGTACATGTATTTTATTTATTTTATTTTATTTTATTTTATTTTTAAATTAGTATAGCAAGATTAAGCCAGGAATCTATCATAACTAAAGTATTCATACAGAAGATTTCTCATACACAAATGAACACTCAGTGGTAACTGGCTTATGTAACAGAAAATGTTTGGCTAAGAGATTAGCACTGATGTGTTAGTACAGATTATAGCTGGCTTATTTTTTTAAGTGAAATTTAAAAAAGCATACAGAAAGCTAGCAGAAGGTGTAGTGACATAAGATACCACTGAAAATGAGATCAGAACTTTACAAAAAAGCAGTTAGTGTAACTAAGTGTTAGGCTACTTGCATTAAAGATTTTACTTTTAACATATCTAGGATTGAGAACTCTGGGATGAAGAAGGTGAATCCTATTTCCCTTTTCATATTTAAGCTTTTTAAAGAACCATTCTATGATTCTATGATTAAAACAAATAATCTAACTTAGAATAACTGTGATAACATAACAGTGTGACTTCCATAAATCATACCAAGATATTCTCAAGTAAAGCTCATGTATTTTCCTCTGTATTAGTCTCATTCTGGTTTTACACAATGGGAAGATGATTTCTTGATAAACGTGTATTCTCACAATTTTTCTGGTTAGGTGAGAAGTAAAATGATTTTTTCCAGGTCAATAATATTAAAACATCTTTCAGCAAGGTTCCCATGAGCAGGAACAGATACCATGTTTCAGTGGCCCAGAATGCTGTTTATAACGGTTCTCTGTGAAGTTCAGTAAATGGTGTGTTATCAACAATGGTGAGTAAACCACATTTGGTTTTAGTTCTTGGTGCCATAGTATTAAGGCTAATATAAAAGGAAATATAATTAAAGCAAAGAAATTATTTAAATAAATAATAAGACTTTCCCCAAATAAAATTATAAAAAGCCTACTGAAACAAACAGTAAAAAACAACCCAAGATCTGAACCAATATGTGGCCACAGTTGTAACTTCTTAACACCCTATGAGCAGCAAAGGTCTTAGAGTGGTGTTTCGAAACCAGGCAGACATGAAATGAATGGGCTTTTGCAAGAAAGCCAGTTCAACACTGTAGGAACCATTAAAGTAAAAATTAGATTGCCTGCCAGCTTGCAGTCTGATGGGGAAAGTCCCTCAATAGTGGATGATTTGTAAGCACACATTCTTATTTCAAACAGTAGGTTGCCTGCTCCCTGCTGTTTGAAGTGAGTTTAATATTCATAGATGCATCTACAAGCTATTTACTCTGACCCAAGTGATAGGTTTTGTTGTTTAGTGATGCTGCACCATGTGATGGGACTGCTTTGTGCTGTGAACCCTTCTTTCACAACTCATGTATTTTCAGAACTTGAGCACCAGCAGGCCAGGATGCTATTTTTATTGAACACCACCTTCCCGGAGAAAATTATAGAACTTGGAGGGGGTGGAATTAGAGCATTTTTGGGGCTATTTTTTCCAAACCTGACAGATTCTTGGGTGCAACTAGCATTTGCAGAACCTCTATGGCTTACATAGTTTCTTTACAAAGAAACAGTCTTGCTGCCTAGGGTAATTTCAGAGATCTCATGTCACAGTTATGACAGCAAGAGTCTTACAGATGATGACCTGTCCCAAAATCAGTGTAAGAAAATATATTCTGCCTTCCTAAATTTCCCACTTGTTTCCACAGAAAAAGTGTTCTTCATTTCCTGTCCAAAACCTTGTAGCACAGCATTGCTGTAGAGCATTAAACAGCTGCTCTGCCTTTCACCTGCCCCATATATAATATGCATTTCAGTGAGCCTGTTTATACCAGTTTAGAACCTGCTAGGTTGAGAAATACTATGTACATTTAAAATTAATTATCTACATAATCTTTTGGGATTGTTTTTTGCCAGGAAATTTGTATTTTTTTCATACCTCTTAATAGCTATAATTGCTATTTAATTTCTTCCACATATTTATCAAATAGCCATCCACAGCCTGCTGTGATGACCCTGTTAAGATTGCATAAAAATTACCTGATAAAATTGCTTAGGTTTTTATTGGAATAACTCTTAATTTCAGTGAGACAGCAACTGTTCCAGAACAGGTTATGGAAAAGGGTATGGTGATACTGAACTGGTATTTGTTCAAGAAACACTTTATTGACACCGAACTATTTATTTAAACAATCATATATATGGAGGAGCAAATTCAGTGTTGTGGCACTAGACCTCACTGTTTTAAAGCAATTACCACTTCAAAATGACAAAACTCCATTTACAGTTATGTATTCTTAGTTTTAAGACACACTAGAAGGGTGAACAGTAAGTAATAAACTGTTGAGAAGAAAGTCTACCTGAAAAATATTTTAAATCATTCCTTCTTCTGTTACTACTAGCTTTCCTTTTTAAATATAATTTAGAAACTGTTTCTATAAGAAATCTTTCATAAATCATTTAGCTTATTTTTTTTCAATGAGTTTTTGAGTCTTATGTGGTGTTCTAAACAACATTGAATTTTTCATTATTCTTTTTAGAAATTTTTGACACAAATTCCTTCCTCCTCTCCCCTCCCTCTCTCCTTTCTTTCCTTCTTTCTCTTCTTCCTTCCTTCCTTGCTTCCTTCTTCCTTCCTTTCTTCCCCCCCTTTCTCTCCCTGTCTTTCCTTCTCTCTTTCCCTCTTTCTTCTCCATTTTAGAGAAATACCTGCCAATCTGCTTTTTCCCTTTAGTTTAAATGGATCTATTTCTTTCTTCTGTGAGGGAACATACTCCTTGTGTTGCTTTAGTTGGACTGACATGAAGGGTTGGTCTTTTGCACCTCTCTGCGTTTCAGGCATAGGAATTGAAGAACTGATTGTGTGTGTGAAACTCACCCCTCCCTATGACCACTGATCCTGTCAAAGGGAGAGAAAACAGATTATCTGGGATTCATACGCTGGGAATCCCTAGTCTGGAATTCATAGACAATTATGACCAGAGAGGTTTACTTTCTACATTACACAGGCCATAAAACTTCTTTTAGTTTTTCACACAATGCAGAAAAGAAATACTTCCCTTAGCCAAAGTGAATGTTACTGAGCTCAGTAACACAGGCATTCCTTTCTGCCAGCACAGAGAGTCTGCATCTCTGACTGTCTCGGGTCTCTTCCAGGCCATTCATGGTAATTTGATTCTTGTCTGTCACACAAGCTTGAGCAGCAACCTGAACATACAAATACTTGAAGGATTCATTATTGATAAGACTTGGAGAAGCATTAGATAATGTGTTACTTAATGTACTTATTGTAGGTGATTTCAGATGGATGGTGACTTCAGATAGATGCAGGATTGCACAGCACTCAGCAAATCAACACAAATTTCTTTGTTTACTTTTGTGTGTACACGAAAGTCAGGATGAGTCAGCTGCAACATAAATTATTAACACAGCAGCTCATCAACAACTCTGTCTGCCATCCAGAAGGTGTAATGTTTGGAGGCATTCAAGAGAATTGAAAATAGATTCTCTATGCAATTTGATCATCTCAGGTGTATATGAAAAACAAAACCCAAAATGATTTCAGGCTAAGAAATTTAATGATACAATTTTTTTCCCATTATGTATAAAACCCACAGGATACTTTGTCATACAAGGTCTCCCTCCCCTACCCCAACCAAACCAATAAAATTATGTGGAAATACGACTGACCCTCAAACTGCATTCCCCCAAAATGAGGCCTTCTAATGAAATCTATTAAAGCAAAATCAGGCCCCAGTGAAAGGCAAGGGTAATAATATTCACCAGATAGGCACTATGTTCCTAATTGTCATAGTGTAATTGTCATAACTGGGAAAATTAAAGATGATTGATTCTGCATCATAGATTCGTCAGGAATCATAGTAGATGGAACAAAATCTTACAGAAGTAAATAAATATTATAAGCCATGCAGTACATAGGGATGTATCACAAAATACACAGAACTTGAATTAAAGTGATCCAATGGTCTGGATGTGATGGCACAGCAAGGTAACTTCTGCAGTGATAGTGCTCAAGAGAAAAGGGTTTCCTGCATACAATTCTGGGCAGTGAAAGACCCACTGTTTTTTAAGAGTTGACATTAAAACTGGGTAGGAAGAAGAATTTATTAAACCAGTCAGAACAGCACAGTAGCACATTGTTTCTGGAACCCTAGGTAGCTAACTCTATGTTTCAGACCACTTTGGATGCCTTAAAATGACAACACAGAGCTGGATGACTGATGATACCTGTCAGTGCAATGTCTTCTAGGCATCAGTAACATCCATGCTTCAGATTCCCCAGTTAAGGAAGAACTGCTGAGTACACTGGGACCACAGCAGAGGATGAAGCAGCCCAGGCTATGAGAACAGGGAAAGATAAGGTACAGCTGGTGGCTTGTTGGACAGGAACTCCATACCATGTCACATCTGGGCCAGATGTGTTATGCCACAGTCCTCAGCTAGGAAAAAAAACCCTTCTTCAATAGCTAAATACCAGATTCTCCAGAGAAGTCCTCTGCTTTTTTCTGTTCTTAACCTATTCAGCTTTTTTAGGCTTTCTGCAAGATGTTTTACTCTGCAAGCTCAGACATTATGTATTTTTCCTGGAATGACTCCCATTTCTCTTATAATTTTTAATGTTATTTTCCCAGTTACTAAATAACATGAAGTTGCCATGCAAATCCTTCCCTTTGAATGCTATTCCTGTGTTATATTTGACATTTTAAAGCATACAGTCAATTCATTTAGGTACATAGAAAGATCAGAGAAACAGCATGTTTTATTTGCTGAAATACTGAAATGCTTTAGCTTCAACAAGTTGTAGCTCTACTTAGTATAGAGTGCTTATTTGTAAGTCAGTGTTCCAGTCAGACTTCCATGCTAAATAAGAAGATTATTAAGGCAAAAGTGTATATTTTGGAGATATTAAATGTATTATGAAATACCCCAATTCCACAGAGGATGAGAACTTTTCAGAAGTGATGTGGCCAGACCCAACTTCAGCTGATGGAAAGATAAGTAGCTTATTTACATTTAAAGCAGTGAAATATTTTGTCCCTTGATTCAGAATCAAAAACTCACACATTTGTAATGCTTATTTTAGGCTTGCATAGCTCAGCTTTGAGTCACTGGTCAACTCATTATCCTTATGCATTTATTGTTGAAGTGCTATCTGTTTGCTCTACACTCTACAAGAACTACTCCCGCAAGGAAAACCTTAATTCCCACAGAGGTATCTTTAGAGGCATTTTGAAATTTGGAGTAACTCCAGCATATTTGTCCTTTTATCTCTTTTCTCAAGTGACACAGAAGTAGCAATGGGAATATCTAATAGGCTAAGATGTGCACTGTCAGATACTCACAACATCACCCCTTTTCTCCATCCTGTCTGTGTTAGGGCAGGGTAATTAGTTCTTCTCATGGCTGGTAATTAAAGCCAGATCTCATACAGCTAAACTCTTTGGGAAAGAAGATTGATAGGCTCTCTGTTTTTGTGTCTCATGAGGGTGGGGAAACCATAACGAGGAGGAGGAGGAGGAATGTGGAAGAAAAAAGTGGTGTGTTCTGTGCAGTAACTGAAGAAAATGGTAAACACACAACTTCTGGGGAGGGAAGAAATGAGTTTAATAACTTTCCAAATCACCATATTCCCCCTTTCTTGGTGAAATTCACTTGCAATACATTTCTCATGCCTTCATCTTGAGTGCACCAGGAAGGGCTGCAATTGTTTTCTTCCCACTGGGAAGCGGAAATAGTAAGAGTGTCGAGGCAGCAGTCACCTGGTATTGACTGAGCATGGCTCGGCTTTGACTGATGAGCTGGGAGTGAGCCTGTGTCCCAGCTACGTTCAGGGCAAGGGCCACTGATCAATGTATTCTGTCTATTTATTGTTTTATTTTAGAATCTCAAAGAGAGATTAGAAAATCTGTCTTCTAAAACACTAACTGATATATAGTTTCTTCTAGATTCATTTTTTTTTTTTTTTTTTAATAACTGATTAGGGCTTTCTAAAAAAAATAATGAAAAATATGAGCTTTTGAGATTACATTCCCCCACCTCCCAAAAGACTTAGTGGTGAACATAGGAAAGTTTTGAGTCAAAGTATTTGAGGCAAAATGTAAAAAATCTGATTTAGTTATCAAATTATACTTTTGTGTCAACCCTTTTAAATCCCGTGAGGGTAAATCTAATTTATAGTTGGGCAGCTGACCTTGGAATCTAACCCAAAGCACATTTATGTACATCCTATGCCTAAAACTAGATCATAAGTACTTGAATCCAGTACCACTGTTTTTTTTCAGTTGCTGCTGTTGTTATTTGTGTTTTATAGTACTAGAAAACCAAAAAGACTCCAATCTAATTAGGATCCCATTTTACTTGGAAGCATAAATCTATTGTATAAGAAAGAATTCACTCTAACCTGGGGAGACAGGTATATTTTGGAGGAAAAAAGAAAGAATCAGAGAATAGTTAAGAGTTGGAAAGGACCTTAAGATCATCAAGTTCCAACCCCCCTGCCATGGGCAGGGACACCTCACACTAAACCATGCCAC
>JANRGW010034300.1:0-35149 GCA_024733675.1 Psilopsiagon aymara | reverse complement strand
CTGGAAGGCTGCTGTGAGGTCTCCACGCAGCCTTCTCTTCTCCAGGCTGAACAGCCCCAACTTTCTCAGCCTATCTTTATACGGGAGGTGCTCCAGTCCGCTGATCATCCTCGTGGCTCTCCTCTGGACTTGCTCCAACAGTTCCATGTCCTTTTTATATTGAGGACTCCAGAACTGCACACACTACTCCAAGTGAGATCTCAAATCAAGGATAACACATACTGAATATCAACACATCGAAACTGGTACCTAATGGCATTTGATTCCACAGACATTTAACTATCGAAAGACAACAAAGCAACTTGAAAGTACTTTTAGTTGACCAGGTATTTCATTACACCACCCACATATTCCTCCTCTCTTCCTGAGAAATCACTAGCTATGATTACACTACTTAGCATCTTCAGCTCCAGCATGCCTTCCATCAGACACAACTTCAGTGCACCATCAGGACTCCCTGTAGCCTGCCATAGTGCAATTAACACATGCTTAACAACAATCCAGAAGATAATAACCTTCCTAGTCATAGAAAATCCCCTTGGAAAGCACTCAAAGTGCCTCAATAATACTACTGATTGCTCCTGAGTGCAGCTTGCTACAAATTCCAGCAACTTGTACTATTTGACCAAGTAGGTTTGAATCATAAGCAAGTTTACTAGAGAGCTCTAGCAGCTACCAAACAACAGCCCTCAAGCTTCAGTTGACACAATTAAAAGCAACAGAATTGAGGGGTGGGTAGAAGACTCTCTCATGACAAAAGACAGGGAGACCACACTATTCCAAAATGCCAGGTATTTGGCTACAAATAAAAATAATAATAATAATAATAATAATAAACCCTTCCTCTTTAACCATTTCCCACCTTTTGCCTGGACCTGAAAAACTACTGACTTCCTTTCCACCGTTCATCTTAACACCTAGATACTGATAGTCAAATTCTTCCAATGGCATCTTGTATAATTTGTATCTTCAACTCACAGCTTGTTGTCTGTGCAGCTTTTGCTGCATCAGTAGGAGCTTGTAGTAACCATTCCAAAAGCCACTACCAAGTTCAGCTTGAGAAAGTTAATATTTTAGTCAGGAGACTAAGTACTTTGCTATTAATACACAAAATGGCTCCTAAAAACATCCTTAGCAAGACTCACTTCCCCTGTATGAAGCAAACTCATGCAATCTTTTGTATCAGATGTTATGCATTTCTGTGTTAAGGCAAGGAAAAAAAGCATATGGCTTAAATTAAGTTGTACTCTCCAAGCTAAATTATGGCCTTTGCTTTTTGTTTAAGACAAATTGTTTAAGGAACTGTTCTAATATCCTCTTGTCAGGTCTACACTTTCATTCCTCCATGTGCCAAACAGACAATTATCTATGCTTAAATTCTCCTCCCTTATTTTAGAGACAAGGAAGAGCTCATTAAACAATAAGAACTCATCATTAAGTCAAGTAAGTTTAAACCTAAATCAAATTATCAGAAATGCTCCAAAGACTGCAAGGCTCCCTTTCTTCTTAAACTCCTGAGAACCTGGAGCTGCCTCCCCACTGTTCCATGCTCAGCCAGAACACCTCCCTTCTCTACAGTGTTAGCCATGCCTGCACAGAAAAAGTTTTTCTTAATAGTAACATTACCATGAACCACTTTGAAAAGCATCTGAGCAACCAGCAGGCCACCTGTGTACATTGCTCAGCTTCAGCACAATCTCAAAATCAGATTTTAAATCCTGAGCACAGAGTACACATGATTTGAACTGACACAACCTCATCAACATTTTCATCTGTCACAAAACTGCACATTTAGCTACAAGCTGAAAATCCAGGCAAATTGTGTGCTACGGATATTGCACACATGAATACCTTATACCTTTGAGTTGCAAGAAACGCATTCATTCGTATGCCTACATTTCTCTTTCAAAATTTAGGTCTCTTCCTCTCCCATTTTCCCCTCCACATGTTCCTGTCAGCTTAACAACATCTAACTAACAGCTTACTGAACCACTCAGCAGCTTCTACGTTTCCTAGAAATTACTGGACTCTGAAGTGGAAAAACACATTAAGTACCAATCCCACCCTCCTAATAGCACAAGAGGAGTAACAGCAACAGGGAACACCCGGCAACAGTTGTGGTTCCAGAAAAGAAAATCTTGCATGGCTTGGAAACAGTGTGTCTTTGGGGATGTAGTGCTTCAAAATTTCATTTTAACCTTGGTAACTGTGGCTCAGAGAAGTAAGAGCGATCACAACATCCCTGTAACTACCCTCTTTGAAGCATCTCAGCACCTGCTTCCTGCAGTCCATAAAATGCCAGATGACTCTCTCAGCTCAACTTCAGCAGCCTGGAAACTCCAACATACACTTTCATTTCATAGCTAATGCTATGATCAAAGGCTGTGACTGAGCAATCCAGAGAAATTATTAATGAACTGAAATAGCACCACTTTAGTTTTTGTAATACATACTTATTCTTCTCTGGCTACAAACTACCAAAGACTGCTACAAATTTCTACTTCTTTCCTTACCCTTCCAACAGGTGCCCAGGAAGCTGCCCATGTTTGTAAAGTCAATGACAGGACCTACACTACCCAGCATCATTAAGCCCAAATGTTTCAGTTTGACAAAGGTCAAAACATTTTATTTTAAGCACTCACCAAAATGATTTTACCTATAAAACCTTACTTTATCTATAAAATATCATGTACTAATATTTCTAATGACAACAAAAATCCTTCTGCTGTGTTTCTGTCTTTGCTTACAGACTGTCCAAAAGCACCCCCCCCCCCCCCCCTTCTTGCTTGATGTCATTTGGAGCTGCTCAAACTAACATTTAACACACTAAAATTCCTAGGCAGTTATCAGCCTTGCTTTCAGTTACATGTTACTCTTCTACATACTGGTTACACTGACCATATTTCATGTTTGCACATCTATATAAACTTAAAAAAATGAAACAAAGCACACACACACACAAAAAAAAAAAAAAAAAAAAAAAAAACAAAAGACACCAAAAAAAAAAATGGTGCAAAGAAAAAAAAAAAAAAAAACAAACCACACCACACAACAAAAACTCCACTAAAATCAGGTGTTCTACAGTCCTACTCCTTAAATAGCATTTTTCTTTGCTGGGACAGAATAATACATACTACAGAATGATGCAAAACTCCAAAACTGGTCATAAAAATAGAGCTACAGCTATTTTGGTTGTGAAATCATATTTGCTTGCAGTTTGGTTTTTTTTGTCTTGTTTGGGTTTTTTGTTCTACCTTACCACATTCAAACAGCAAGGGACTTAAGAAAATAACTCATTGCAAGGATAGCTCTAGCTGTATTCTGTCAGTTCCCCTCTATTTCCACCAATATCAGTTTGCATGTTCTTACATGTAGACACAGTCACAGCAATATTATCTCATTATTTTTACTTCACTTTGTTTTCACAGAAAACTTCTTCAATTCAGCTAAGCAATAATTCTGCTTTGAACCATCTCCCAGACCAGCCAAACCTGTTTCCTTGTTTTTCCAGAGTACCTCCGGTTACTTCTCTCCTCTTTGCACACGCTTAGTTTATTGTTACCTTTTTACAAATCCGATTTGTGTGAACAGCTTTTAATTACAATCTGACCTCTTCTTATTCCTGTGTATAGGAATGTCCACATTTTGCCAGTATGCCTTCTAACAACTAGCTAAAAGTGAATAAAGGCTTTTTCCTGAGCAACTTCAGCTATTTGAAATTACCCTGAAGTAATATCTTTGAAAAGTAAAAAACATTGCACGTCTATCATCTACTCTATCCAGATCCCATTAATAGTACACCTTCACAGTTATACAAGAATCTCTCTTCAGAACCTTTCTCTGCATTAGCAGTTTTTTGCACATTTATAAAGAAAAAAATATTTCTCCCCCAAATCAATTTAAAATTCTCAAAAAATCTGTGTAAATCAACATCTGAACAAGCAATGCATATTGCCATATCCATCTTCGATGAGTCCACAGAACTTCTATTGCCCATAACTAAAAGACATACTTGTGGCAGCACCTAAAACCCACACTGTTCAGACCTACTGTATGTGAGGTCCCTCTCCAAAAACTACCCAATTCCAATCAGTTTTACTTCAATATCAATAGGAAAAACAAACAAGCATTTGTCTTCCTGGTTTTAACTAGTCCAAGTTGGGCAAACACCAACTTAGCACATTTCACTGTCATTTTCAAGGACAGTGTTCATGAAATCTTCATGTTCCTTCTCTACAAGGTCACAACCAATGTCCCTGCTCAGTGTTAGCACCTCTACTTTCCACGTGCTCACAAGAATCAACTTAGAAGAACGATCCATCATTTAATATGTATGGTAGTTTGTCTGGGTAACTGACATATGCACATATTAAGCCTTCTCTTTGAATGGAGTTTCTTCAATGTTTTATCACATACTCTCTTGTTGGCTATAAAACCACATAGCAACGTTCCTATTTGAGGGTCAACTTCTTTTCTTTCGCATCGTTTCATACCCAAAGCAAATACTCTCCCACAAGTACTCTCCCATTAAGACTATCCTCAGCAAATCCTTTCTGCAAATGGTTAGCTACTAGTCTGAGGAAAATAAAGATACAAGCGTAAGTAAGTTCATCATTATGTCTGTAAACACCTCCAACTTCTCAAACCTGTAATTCATCAGCCATCACATTTCTCACAGTAAAGAAACAAAATGCAAAAACACACCTCAATATATACATATGTGCTTCTCAAAATTTCTGGTCATTAAACATTTATTTTACTTGGAAGATAAATATTTAGCTTTATCTTAGATGATCCAGATATTCCTAAGCACTGTAATGTATCTACTTTATTTAAAAGAACAGAAAAACCCGAAAACAAAGTCACGGCTGAAGCAAAATGCAACACTTGCACTCCCTTCACTTGTCAAAGCTCAACAAATTAACTGTTTTCTACATGCTTTTGATTTCAGTGAGTCAAATTTCAAAGCTCACTTCTTCACAATCTGTTTTCTGGACAAACAATTCCCTTCTAGTAAACAGCCTCCTTCACCACTTCATGGATATCCTGCCTCTCACATCAACCCAATTTATTTTGTACTTTACCAACAGCTTTGAAATAAGACTATCCAAAATGAAATTTCTGAGCATCCCTGCCCCTACCAAAAAAACAACACAAAAGCACAAAGCCAAATGAACTGTGCAGTTATTCCAGTTCACCTGAGCGAAATGCCTCTTCCATTTCAAAACTATTTTCTAAACACTGTAAATCATTTAGGGGCTGTGATTTCACTGTTCTATGGCAGCTACTAATACTGTATCAGGGAGCAGCCACACAGGATAAAGGGGATAAAAAAGGGGGGGGGGGGGGAATTGATCAACTTCAAATAACTAACCAAAAGCTAAGCAAAAATGTCTTGTTAAAGCTTACCACTAGACTATCTGGAATATAAAAAAAATAAATTTAACCCTTTGCTACACAACTATTGAAGTTACTTTCAGAATCTCACACTACATTCACCTCCCCTAGAAATAAAAATATATATTAGCTTTTACAAAAAATCTTCACATTAATTTTCATAGCCATTAGATTCAAGCATTCACAAACATGTTTTAAAACTTAACTCAGTAATGCGTCAGCCCTGTGAACACTGCCAATATTTGCCGATGGAAAACAAAGGTAAGGTATTCAAAAACCCTGTGCACTTTTCAATGCTGCAAAGAAGCCCTCATATTCTGTGCTTTAAGAGAACTACCTGTTTTCAGGAAGTATTCTGAATCTTAACTAAAACTCACAAACTTCTAACTATGTCATTTTCCAGAGAACATCACAAATCATTATTCCTGGTACAGTATTTACCCTTCAAATTTTTTCAAAACTATTTCCTGCTTCAAGAGGAAAGCCCACTGAAGTATCTTCTAAGCATTCCCAGCTTTTTGCCCCCCCAAAAATGTGAGCTCTGTAACAATAATGAGCAATAATTCTTACCTGGTTTTGTTTAATCCCAAAGGAACTTGGAGAACAGATCAGTCTGAAACAATTCAAACACAATCTCTTTTTAAACATTTGTCCATCACGTTTTAACATCAAGTCAGGAAATGGCTTGTTTGCACTTCTCTCTGTTCTGGTCCGTATTAATTTTTTCCTTTTCTACTTGAAAACATTGGTACTTCACTCAGCAGTAGTACTCCCTTAGCCAACACCAGTGCCATTCTTACGTGCATTTATCCTGTGGTATTTTTTGCTTTATTGCCTTAAACTCAGATGGATTCCAAACACCACAATGAAAGAGCTGGTACTGAAAACAAACTCTTAGACTACATGCCAGCCAAATCACACAGCAGTTATGCACCACTTACTTGGTTATGGTGCTTTCACTATTACATATGAAATCACTGCGAATTCATCTAACTTGCAACCCAAAACATCTAGATGGGTGTTTTCATATAATTTTTTTTTTTTTCCATGCAGTCTGTCTTAAAATTGAGCCTTCAGGAAAGTAACTGAAACATATATTTATACTAAATTTACTGAAGTTCTTAGTTAAGGACAGTCTGGTTTTATTTAAGTATACATAAGGTTTTTAGTAGAATACATATTTTAGCCAAGTCTAGCCAACGTACAGATTCATGAACAAGAGGGAATAATGAGAAAGTAAATTTATTTTCTGGACTTGAATAAAATTTCTCGTGTACTTCAAAATCACTTCCAAGTTTCGAATCTTCAGGTTTGGGACAATAATATAATTACTGTACCTAAAAATTAAACTATCTTAAAAGTAACAGAAACAATCTGTAATGTTTAAAACATTAAAGCTATCAAATGCTTTTAAAACTTTATTACAAAACACATTTACTAAAACCCAAAGAGCTAAAACAGTAAGAGCGGCTCCTCCTCCAACTACAAAAGTTCTAAGAAACTAGCATTTTTGCTACAAATCCAAGCTGGGAGAACGGATTAAGTCACTCCCATTAAATAAGAACCACTCAGCAGTGTTATTTGTGTGCTGACTGTAGCAATGCCATAGCCAGAAAGGCTGCACTAAGTCGCTGTGCAATTAATACAATCAACTATTACATCCACTTCTATCATCCTAAGCAGTAGATCAAGGAAAACCACTAAGGATGTCCTATTTTTTCACATCTGGGAACATGAAAAAAAGGCAATTTCATAATTCCAGGACCCACAACGCATGGGGCTCCTTTAACTGGTTGGTTTGGTTTTTAGTGTGACAAAGCTACCACGAACTTGTGTCAGAAGACGCAGAGTAATACAAGTTCCATTTAAAAAAAAAAAAAAAAGGAGTGGCTAGCCTTATAGAATCAGATTAAAGCAAAATTAAATTAACATCTATAGAGCAAATTTAAGGGTCCTGCAATGTAACAGAATACTTAATAACAGATTAGAAATTAACACTACTACTTGATACAGAGAATCTGTAGGCCATTACTTCCTAGTAAAAATAAGCTGAAGTCCTTATCTAATCTTTACTTTCGCAAGCTTTTGGTATGCCCATGCAATTTCCAAGCCAGACACCTGATACAGAACTGAGCAAGACACACCCAACTCCACAGTTCTGTCTTCACACCACAGGGTTTTGATTCCCTCCTCTTTGGGGACCTACCACTTAAACATGCATTTTTTCCTTCTAGGTCTCAATTTTAAGGCTGACTACACTTAAAAATTGAACATTTAGTTCACTTTATTAAACCATCCAACCTCCAGACTTGTTCTGAGAGCTACACTCCAGTCTCCCACATCTGGGCAATTCGAAAAGGATGCTCTTTTGGCCATGGAGAAGTACTTGACATGATGTAGGGCTCACCCACATTGAAGACACTTCCCTTTAACAGACAGTGCTTTAAAGACAGTACAGGCATTACTTTAATTAAATAGCATTCAAACTGGTCTACATACATTGCGCTTGATCAATAACAACCTTTTAGTTACTTGACTTGATTTCAACAACTAGAACTAGCCAATATATCATTACAGGACGGCTTATCGCCTCTGGAAATTATCCAACCATGTCAACAAATGACAAACCTCATTTGGTATTTAAAATTTAATATTTAATTTAAACAAAGCTGCTTACATTTCCATGAAGTACAGCTAGGGGTAACTGCGAAGTTCAACTAACAGCTAAAGCCTGAGAGAGATGATGTCAGTGTGCTGTGAAGATAAAGACTTAATCAGTAGTTCTGTTACTGAAATAACATTGAAAATAACAGTTTATGTTGAACTACACATATACCAAGTTTTTGTTCATCCCTATGCTCTTAAGTTGTTTATAACACCCCTCCTGAGAGGGCACACCTTCCTCTCTCAGTTTTATTGTAACTAAAAGAAAAAAGAAGACACCCCCAAAGTAATATTGCAAAATGAAGGTGTCACTGGTTCCCCCCCCTCCAAAAAAAAAAAAAAACAACCACCACAATACTCACGTGACTCATATGAGCAATTGCTATACTGCTTAAATATTGCTTTTGCTCTGGAAGATCAGGGAACAACTCTCTCACTTTAAAAGCATTTAACCAGAATACTCAGTACCATATACTGGACATTTCTCTAACTGCATTATTTTGAGCTATTTGGCATATCTAACTAAGCTAAATCCCTTTTTATAAAAACTCCAAAAAACAAGATGCGAATAAAATAACACCAGGTTTACCCTTGCTAATCACAACCCAGCTACAAATATTATTATAAGCTTAAGCAAATATTTAAGAAAAAAAAAATCACAACGAATAAACACATCCCTTTTACAACTGTGCTACCTAATGACACCTAATCTACTTGAAATTCAGGATATAACTGCTTCTTAACTGAGGTGAAAGTCTTCTAACTGTTTGGATACATGCACATTTCAGCAGGGGCATAAACAAGTTTTTCTGGAATGCTATTACTAGGAGGAACACGGAAATCCAACCGGTATCAGCCAAGCATTTCTTAAGAGAGGCAGTCCTGGGAGAGTTAAGCCACAAACCCAGCAGGAGCTAATCTAGACTACGTTTTAACAAATCTCCCTTACATGACCAGTAGCTTTCCCAATTACCACAAAATCAAAGAGATGGCATTTCCCTTTGTGTAACTATGTGCATTCACACTCAAGTGTAATCCAGAAATATCGTTCTGCAACTGGAACAGCAGCTATAGCATTAACCTGATTTTATGAGGACCACAGTATAATTAAGGATAATAATGGATTTATTTATTTTCAAGTTCATTGTGAACAAGTATTAAAAATTAGAAATAGCTACTTATTTGCATCTTCCTCATAAAGCATCCTACACCCAGGATAAAGGAAGTATGAACCAATATAGTATTTTATGCATGCATTCCAGATTCTTTTACAACACTATAAATCTGGAATCCTGTCCACTTAATTTCCTGCGTAATTAAGTTCCACTCCTGCCTCCCCTCCTCCCAGAAAAAATAAAGGCAAATTACTAGTTATGAGTGTATTTTTCTCATTTGCCTTGTATTGCACAGACACATCATTTTCTAAAGCTAGCGACATACTCAAAAAAAGAAGAAAAAAAAAAGACAGCAAACTTTGCTTTGAATTTTAAGTACCTGCAGCTAATCAAGCACTGTCATTTTATCACTAAATACAGGTGCTGTACATCAAAAAGCCTGTATTTTTCTTATATGGGGATGTTGTTTAACTCAGCATCTAACGCCTGAACTATACCTGGCTCTCAGGTAGCAGTGGCCTCAGCTTAATTTACAAGTTAAGTATTTTGGTCACCGTATCTTCAAGGATATGCTCAATGTAAATAAAAACGAAAGCATGTACACAGGGAGAAAAGTATTAAAAAGGCAGATTAAATGCTCAGAGTGAGTGGCAGAGAGAATGATGCTAAAAACACTATACAATTTTATAAAGCTGCCGCCTGCTCACACTTTCAACATGATCTAGTTTTGCCTTCTCAAATAAGGTAGACAAACTAGAGGAAGTTCAACAAAGAGCAATATGCATAAATAAAAAATCCTTCTGCACAAAAGAAGGGCTAACTAGAGTAGGACTCTTCAACATAGAAAAGCTGAGGAACACAAGAAAGTTTTATAAAATCATGAGTGGCTTGGACAGAGCAAATTAACTGCTTGCAAACTCTACCAAAACCACAGGAGATGGAGCTATCAAACAAAACTAGAAGGCAGGAGGAGGAGGAGGTGGTCCCTTCCACTGTGCTATGAAATTGTCTAATACTCAATTTCCAAGCTATAAAAGTGTGCTCAAGCCCAAGGGGACGCTTAATAAGTTGGTAGAAAAGCAGAACTCTGTGGGTCACTGAATATACAAAAATATCATTTGCCTTTGGAAGACCCACTTACATGCTGGGATAAAACAATGCAGAAGCTCCACAGAGGTTTATCCTATACTTGTGGGGTATTTCCTGGGCATCAGTTTGGGCACGAGCAGAGGTAGGATAATGGGACATATGCACACTGGATTTGACCCTCAGGTACAGTAGTTCTTCATATTCCTGTAGCTTAACACACTTAAAATATAAAAAGAGAGACAGTAATCTCAGCTGCTAATAACAAGTGCCAAAGTTAACAGCACCTGTTGGGATACCAGCAAAACACTGTAACATGAAATGAGTACTCATGTCCACAATTTATCAACTAAAATGAAAGTTGACTAAAAGATTGCTTTAGTCATTTTACTACTACCTGGCAAATGTGTTTGTACTACAGTAACCAACTTAGAGGAACAATTGCTCCTCTCAACTGAGCATTCATAACTAACATGAAAGCAATGTGTGGTCTTTTATCCATATGAACTTATCAGTCAAATAAGCAACTGGGGATAAGGGATACTTTTGCAACAAACAACAATGAATTCTTGGCAATCTGTAACAGAACTTAACCAGAGGAGAGGCATAATTCAGCCTGAGCTAATATTCTCATGGGAGCTCTGTATATTCCAGTAAAACCTTTTCTGAGATCTCTTGCTTGGTATCAACATGCATGTTTGCAGTAGCTCTGTCACCAGGGGACTTCTGCCCTCGTAGCACTCAATGCAAAATGGCATGGTAGTGTGGGAAAGAGGCTGTATTAGGAAAGAAAAACATTATCCCACAAGTACTCTCTCTCCTCTTTTCTTTCTAAACACAACTCCAAATATAGCAATTCTGACTCTGTAGGGAGGCTTTCAAGCATGCCTGACAATTCTGACTTTACAAATAGTCTATTAACAGTATCACGCAACTGGCTACAACTCCTTATGTCTATCTATCAGAGGAGAGAAAAACACACTGAAGTTTAGGACATCAGGGAGCCACACAAGACAATATACTACGGGCTGAAGTCCCCTATTCAGGCCACAGAATTTTTTGATATTTAAGCACACTTCAGAAATACTGTTTCACTTTCTCTGAACAAAGAGGTACAGCAACAGACAGGGTTAGTCCGTTGTCTTCTGAAGGAGATCCAGGCATGTTTATCCATACATGCCACATTCCCCTAGAGCTTACAGACTGACTTCCAGTCACAACCTTTTCCTTTCCCTGAGAAAGGAGACACAAAGATGTGCCAAAAGTTCCACATGACCTCAAACTGTAACTGTGCTGTTAGACAACACACACAAAAGTCCAGGCTGAGTTCTACAAAGAGGTTTATGAAACCAACAGCCCAAGCTGTAAATGCAACAACCAAGGAAAGCAAAGTTATTTCCTAAAACAATACTTCCTCTCTCCATTCATACATGTTATTTCACACCTCTGAATGTGGGATAAAAAAACACGACATTTTTATTCTACAAAATCACTGGTAATACTGTCATCCTATATACAAATTTTTTTCATAAATGCTATTCAGTAACATTCACCCAAAACTCACATTAAGTCTATTAACACAAGTATTACCCTCAAAGTCACACTGTTGCTTTAGCCTCCCTTTAAAAAAAATGAAACTGTACAACTAGATCTGGTTAGAGACGACAGGTTCAGGTTAAAGTCCAGGAGGAAACAGATGGCTGCTGGTTGTTGATGTACAAGCACTGAAAGAACTGCTGAAGGACCAAGGACTGCATCAATCTCCAGGAAATACTACCTTGTGTCTAGTGCCTTAATATTGACAAGACATGCACTACACACAAATCTGAAAGATGCAAATGTATTGCCAAGAATGTATATAATTCTGACTGAGCAGACAATCTTACCGACAGTAAGATTACTTACTTACAGACTTGGACAGTTCTTTAAATTCAATGCTAAGTCTTTTTATATCAGAACTAAATATGAAACTTACCCCTGGAGCTTTGAGAGACTGGAGGACTTTTTTAGAATCATCAATTCAAGCCTTTGAGGATGAATTAGCTTAAAAAAAAGTTTTTCTAATTAAATGTGATAATATCAATTTACAACTCAGGATAGATCGAAAAATAAGGTGTCTCGCTTATCTTGAAGAGCTTACCATCTCTCCAGACAGCCTTGTGAAAGCAAATGAACTCAATCACAAGAAGTCTTCAGAAATGCAAGTTTTCACCCTAGTCTCCAGTCACTCCTGCCCGGTCAATGCAAACACACTCATCAACCAAAAGAATCAAGGTCTTGGAAGGTTTTTCTTAAAGTTGGCTGCAGCCCTTAAAATCCTTACTGCCAGCAGTGACCTTCACTAAGCCCTTCAGCCCTTCTCCATCAAGCACAAGGGCTCCACACCAGGATTTTTAATCAGAATGGATCAGTGTTGCCCACAGCTTTCAACATTACTTTTCTTCTGGAGTTATCCTGTGCGCTCCTGCTCCAGAATTCACCCACAGAGAAGACAAATGGGAATGCTGACAACTCCACTGAAGTGCAACCTTTCAAAGCCATAAGCAAATAGCATTTGAACTGAGCTACAATGGTGCTGCAATTCTCAGACAAATCTACTACAGAGATGAAAATTCTGGCAGATAGGGCATGGAACTCACATCTAGCTACCACAGCAAGGCTACTTGAGATCTAAGTCTTACACTGATGCTAGCCCAAT
Organism: Psilopsiagon aymara; assembly: GCA_024733675.1. Taxonomy (NCBI): domain Eukaryota; kingdom Metazoa; phylum Chordata; class Aves; order Psittaciformes; family Psittacidae; genus Psilopsiagon; species Psilopsiagon aymara. The sequence goes on along the minus strand of JANRGW010034300.1, from coordinate 22,189 downwards.
TTTTAGCATTCAACTCCAATACTTATCTAAACATTCAGAGCTAACAATGTGTGCCCATCAGAAGAGGCACAGTGAAAAGATAACATTATCCAATGGAGAGAGATATACTTCTTCATTCTGTTGCAAAAGTACATTAACTAATGATGGATTCTACAATAACATTTCAAGTTTTTCAAAAGGCATGACCAGTGCTCTATTACTGAAGACAATTTAGTCACTGAACTCCCTTCTCAACAAATAACTTTGGAACGGCTTTGGTGTGAGAAGGATTTCTCCAGCATATCTGAGAGTCAGCTCACACACCTGCTCCCAGTTGTCTTCTTCCTACAGAATTTCATTTGCTTCTTGGTTTTGAGCACCTCTACAGAGAAAAAGCTCAACATTTCCAACAAAGGATTGGGAAGTGTATGGTTCTCTTAACGCCTCAACCATGTTTTCTCTAGCACTAAATGCAGGGAGGAAGAAAACACCTTCCATTCAGTCATGAGGCAGAGAGGAATTTGGATGTCAACACCTCTCTAGAGCATTAGTGACCACCTTGTGCTTTTAGACATGCAAAGCTCTTCAATAGTTGAAGCACCAGTCACAGTCAAAACTGGGACCTGCATTAGGCGGTGCTGCCAGGTAATCTAAGTGCCTTGTCGCAAAAGTAACTGCAACTGCAACAGCTGTTGCATATCTCATACCTGTAACTTGAGCAGTCATCTCCTCCCTACCTTCAGCTCTCCAAGTCCTCGCAGCCCCAGGACTATTTTGATATTGAGAAAGGTTAACTGTCATTGCTCTGAAGCATGATCCACTTCTTTAGATCATTCAATTCGCACAGTAAATTAACTCTCTGTCACTACAAGGTCTTACTTTCTTCCTTAGAGCATCTGCTGAGTTTCAGGGTTTACCTGCTAGCAGTCTTTGGCTGATTCTACATTAGGTTGTCATGAGCACAATAGAAGAGAGTCAATACAGCAAAACCTTTGGTGCAGAGATGTCAATGGCCAAACTATGTGCTTTTCAGAAGGTTTTACTTTCGACTGGCTGTTCTCTGGCTCGGTGCACTTAATACCTATTTCTAACTAGAGCATGTCTTCCAAGTCAATTTCATTTGAAAGGAATCCTATTTGTGCACCTGAGATGTTCCACAATGCAGAGCAAAGAACTGTAAAATGGGACAATCAAGACATGCACTTCAAAAGCACACTTTCATCTGAACCTAAAGTGCTAATGGAAACAGTCATTAAAAGGCCTTAGATACCCAAACAGATTATATGTAGTTCCAGGTCTACGGAATGCAGAGTAGAGTTATTTCCTCCCCACCCCTACTTTCTGACCACAGAAGGAACTTTCTTGCCATTAGGTCACTGAGATCCAAACAATCTGCCCACACTATTAACGTTTGGGCAAATATGTTGCATCTATGGTTTCAGATCTATAGAACAACATAGCTTGAAGCTTTGTTATGACAGAGCTAATGTAAATTACACTAACAAAAAGTATCAAAAAGCAAACTTTTCAGCGGCAGAATTTATGGTACCAAAAGTAGGTCTTTTAATGATGACCATGCCAAGCACTGAAATGGAACAAGTCACCCTGCAACAGTGAGCCCCACTAGTCTGGAGCAACACGAACAGCTCAAGTCTGTCTTGCAGTCCCCTCCAGTGGAGGAAGATGCCACTGACCTGAACAGCAATCAAAGCAGAAGAGACGTTTTTGAAAGCTTGCCTTTCCCTTACAGTAATGCAAATCTAAAAGAGCAAACAAATCTCATACATTAAAATAGATGGCTTCATTTTCTGCATACTACACTGCATAGACAGTTTATGCATGTACTACTGCAGTTATTTTTGGCAAAGGTCACATCAAGATGGCAATCTGATTTAACTAGGGACTTCCTCAAATTCAGGCACCTGGAAGTTGTTTGCATCTTCCAAGACTGGCATCTAGAATGTTCTTAACTTTAGAAACAGGCTACAGAAATCTGAATTTTCCTGCCGCATAAATAAATAGGAAGCCACAATCTCTCTTATGAGAAAGCCACAACTGAAATAGTTCCCAAGGGAAAACTGTAATCATGAAGGTATTTTTTCCTCATTTTAATTCTCAATTTCAGCCAAAACAGCAGAACAAAATGGACATGTTAGACAAGGCTATTAAAAAGACAGTCTCTTCTACATGAAAACTTAAGTCAACCAGGTCAAGTTACATGCAGTGTTTCTCCTCCTACTGAGACAAGGTTTATCTCCCTTTTAATAGTCTTCATTCTGTTTATTTGTCCATTTTGTCATGCACAAAGCTCCAGGCATTTCAGCAGCATGGTAAACTAGTGATTAGCTTTAAAATAATCAAGTTTTTCTAAATGCATATATTGCAACATAAGCCTTGCTGCTGCTGAAAGCAAAACAAAAAAAGGCCAGAATGCAACAAGCAAGAGTTGTTTCAGACAGGTGCACTTGGAGGATGACTTTGTAAAGGCCTCAAAGTTATCTATTCTTGTCAATTATCATTTTGGGACAGACATTGATTATCTGTGCAAACACAGAAAAGGACAGTGAAGCCTTTGAAAAGGAGCAGTGAGGCAAATAAGCAATTATTGATTTGTGTGTTTGCCAAACATTCTCACCCACTCATAACAAGGAGAGTTTAAAAGGATTTTCACTACATAGTTAGTAATAACAGAGACAGCCTCTCCAGCTCATAAAAGGGAAGTCAGAACATAAGCCAGATGCAGAACTCCAACAAACACTGATTCACAGCTCCAGTCACACTCAAAGTCACGTATGAAATGAGCAATTCAGCCATCCAATAAGCCAAGAAGGGGAAAGAGAGGGCAATTATGTCTCTGTTCAACAGAGGCCATTTAAAGTACTCCTTCTGATTCAGCACTAACCCTTGTGATCAGTATTCTTGGCCTACCATCAATGAATTTAATTATACAATTATTGAAAAAATGCAGCGCTCTCCCTTCCCTGCTTGCCCACAACTAGACCAATGCAAGACAGAAATTAGTCAGAAAGAACATGTAGAATAGCTACCTCCAATTTTACTTTTGAAGTTCAAGTCACAGAAATGTCTGGATATTAGCTTAAGCATCACTGAAAACTAGGTGTTTCCTTTAATCAAAGAAATGAAGCCTAATCTTCTATATTAACTGATACAACGTGAGGAGCCATGAAAGCTGACACCAAATTCCTTAATACCCATCAGTCGGCTCCTTTACATTCATCTGGGCTATATAACTGACAGCTGTATGTTTGGATCCACATCACCTAGCACAGTTCTGCCTGACTGCTACATCTTCCTCCCCTGCTGAGTTCCCAAAGGCAAGATGAGCTTCAGCTCCTCCCTAGTTCTGCCTTCCAGTAACTCTACATGCACCTAGTATGCTTTATGCTAACAAATAGACTTGCTATCCCACAGCCAATGCTTGCTTAAATCTTTTTTTTTTTAACTACTCAAAACAGCTGAACCAACCAATTAATATAGATACTGCACCAATAAGCACGAAGTTCCTACCATTCAAGCTGATACAAGTGTATTTTAAAGACAATGTTCTTAAACAGGAAGGAATTCAATACAAAGGAAAGAACATGGCCTTAGCCACATTAAAACAATACTGTTGTACCACGTGCTGGTGCATTAGTCACTGGTACTGTAACAAGATGCCCTCTTCCCCTTTTGCCAGCTTTGGGCTTTTTCCTCCTACATTTGAAAGCTGACAGAAGGGCAAGAAAGCACAGGGAGACAAGCATGTAAGGAAGTTACAGTTCACTGTACTTGTGTCACCTTCAACAGACAAAATATTTGCTTTTGTTGTTTCAAAGTGAGAAGCAACATTAAATACTCACAAAACTTAATAAAGATGTGCCTCATTTTCAAAGCTGGCCATTTCAGAAGGCTATTGAAAGAGACAATGTTCTTCCCAATTCCCACAAGGCACTATAAGTCCCAAGTGGCAATTTATTTTGGATCCTGACTGATGCCCTAATGTCCCTAGTATATCAGCTATGCATTAAGCAAAGGACTTCCCTCATTAAAGGACAGGACTTTAATTGAGGCTATGCACAGATATGTCTCTGAAAGCTTAAGGAAAAAGCTGAGATGTAGTAACTAAAAATGTTTTAGGGAACACTCATATGATCTTTCTCCTCAGGACTTCGAGTTGTGTAACCTACATTCAACTCAGTTCAGCACACACCCAGTCAGACCACAGGTTCTCTCTGCTAAGCACAGGAAATCTGGCATACAGCTGCTGCTTCAGGAAAAACTTTCACACAAGCTCCAGTAAGCAGGGGAATAGGCAAACAACCACAGATACCTCAAGAGCCATAAAAAGTGCAATACTATCAGGAAGCAAACCTTAGCAACATCTGACTAACCATTTCTAGCCTTTGAAATACCTACAGCTTAAAAGTCAGACCAGAACACATTCACAGGGGAACCACTGGCAGTACAAGGGGCGCAACAATATTTATTTTTATGTTTTATATATATATATATAAAAGCTAGGGTCTTAAGGACTTCTGTGATCGTGTTTAGAACTGTGCACTGTATTTGCTATAAATTACTACCCTCACACTTTTGTTTCTTCTTATTGGTATGACTCTTCTGTTATAGTATTTTTAAGTCTTTTTTTTTAAACTGTACATAAACACAAGCCTCTTTCCATCTCTCCTTCCATTTCACTAACTATGTCTTCTACTTTTATAGCATGCCATCACAAAGCCTTCCTTTGACAAGGCCAATTTTAAAGGAAAATATAAAATTACCTCATTAATACATATCTATCTTTATAAAACTTATGCTTTTGATTAAGAACTATTTTCAAGCTATCAGACCATTACTAATTTCATTCATTCGGCTAACAGTTTCCTCCCCCAGACTGAAATGTCACAGTACTGATTTTTATTTTAAGACATAGACCAAAATACTTTCAATGGACTCAAAATCTTGACCAAATAAGCCACAAAAGCAGGACACCTAATAGTAACACAATGATTAAATTAAACGCAGCGAGCAAAATGCAAAGGTTGTGGTTTGCCTGTTTCTTACAGCAATATATTCCTAATTTTAGAAACTTGGAAGCTGTTAACATGAGATAAACTATACAGATAGTGACTACTTAAGTAGATTTTTTTTGGAAAATAATAATAATAAAAAAAAGCTCAACCACACTCACTTTCAATGCTAAACTGAAGCCCGTTATAAGCATTTAAATATCACAGGGAATGACATATTTGCATACTGCAGGATTAGATACAAGACTGCTGTCAAAGCAACATCTTAGAATATGTTAACTTTGAAATTACTTTTCACCAAGGGAGTAAACTCAAGTTAGCTCTTTTTTCTTAATTCTGGTTCAGTTACTCAGCTATATGAACTGCCCTTTTTGGAAACCCATCTTTAACAATGCCAGCTTTTCCTTCAACTTACTTTACAAGAAGGCAATAATCAAAATTTGGGAGATTTAGCTGCCTCCTTATAGGTTCAATACAAGACAATTTATGTTTCACATCTGTCACTATTTCACCAGTAACAACTTTTGACCACAAAGATGAAGAAGTCAGCTTGAAATCAGTCACAATTCCTTTTTATTTGAGAGCATACATCTGCCAATGCAGGAGGTTTTGATCAGCCTCTTTAAGCAGAACAGACTGTCAGCAAAATAACCACCAATGTTTCCACATAGCTTTATTTTCCTACAGCTATGACATTTCTCTAATTAAAAGATGTGATTAGTAATCTCATCTGAACACAACAAGATGATTACCTGGAGATAAGGTTCAGCAAATCTCTAGAGATCAGGATAGCCTCTTACACATAACCTCTGCAGTACTCCCGCCAGATCAGAGGCTAGAGCAAGGGGACTAGCCACAAACCTGATTATATGTTGGGGTCCTTGAGGAGCTAAGACTGTTACTGACCTCCCTGAACAACTGAGCTGTTCTTTCCACAGGAACCCAAATAATACACTGTTAGCTTAACAGTAACAGGCTAACAGTAACTCTTTCTTGAGTTATGTCATCAAGATTGTACTTTGCAGTATAAAAATAAGGAATTACATGCAAGTTCCTTTCTTGTTTCTTGCTTTTCTCTTCAGGGAATAAAGAAATATTAGACCTATCTTGGACAGAGCCTATTAACAGCTTGTCTTCAATGTGAGCACATTATCCCTGCAAAGCAAACATCTGGGCAGCATGGCATAAAAAAAGGCAACCACCCTCTCTCTTCCTTTCAAGGGTCAGTTCTCTTCATGACCTCGCCACACTTGCAATCCTAAGTCTTTGGCATCAGATACCCATTATCACCCTCACATTCTTCTGCCTAGGCTCATCCTTCTTGTGCTCTGTTTCAAAGCCAGAAAAGCTTCCTTTTGCCTTGCAATCAGTAGTTGCTTCAGGAAAACAGTGCATTTCCTGTCAAATGCCCTGTGAAAATTCAGGCTCCCTTGGACCAATATTAGTCTGCCCGTGTACACCAGTATGACTGTTCATTATGTTTCAGTATTGCTGTAAGATATTAACCACAAGAAACAGCAGATCTTGCAGTACATCAGTAGTATGGTGATTTCCAGTATTTCTATAAGCAAACTGACATTCAGACTGAATTCTGTCAGTTACCTTCTCCATTCTCAATTTTCTCTTCCATTCTTTATCATCTTAGATATGCTCCTGCCTGCCCCTAGGCCAAGTATTGCTGACTTCTGAAGACTAGGTCTCAGTTCAGTGCCACACTTGAACACATTTGGGCAGAACCAAGATAAGGATAACAGAGCTTATTCTCCAGAGGTCTACTTCAGCTACTACATGCTCAACAATTCACACAGAAGTCCTGCTTCACTGGTTAAAAATTTTTAGACTAATCCCCACCACGAGTTCGCTTCTTCCTCACTCTCCCCATGATATCAACAGCACAACAGGAATATGAATTTTGACTTAGATCTTTATTCTCATTTTTTCTTTAAAAAGAAGGGATGCTTGGATGAGAAATGCACCACTTAAAAGGAATTAATTCATATGTGGTTTTAATGTGGATGGTAATACTGCTTTTATGCCACATGCTGTTCAAAAGCAATGAGAACCAACCTCCAACAAGAGCATTTGGAAAACCAATGAATATTGAAGTTTAAAATATAACAAATGTTTACAGGTGTTTGTCACCTTTGACATATGACTCCACTATGGAGATACAGTTTTGTCTCAGACAATTAGCTAACTGCCTAGCCATCTTTCAGTAAGGAGTCCATTTCACTGCACTAAGAGATCTAGTTTACTATGGAAACAGTTGTTGCATATATTCAGCCAATTTTTATTCCACAAAACAGAAGGAAGGGGACTTTTACACAGCAATAACATTCTTTACTATCTTGAGGAGAAGCACCCCTTCATCTCCATGTGGATCCTTTCTCAAAGGTTACATGACAGCTCAGTTCAGAAACCTTCTCATTAAAACAGCAATTTTTCCACTTGAATGCTGAATACAGTGCACATAGATGGGAAAATTAATAATTAAAAAAAGTGTAGTAACTTAGGTCACATATATATATATATATACACACATACACACACACATATATGTTTCTAATTAAGTTCTCCAGTGTTGTCTACCCTTCCACATGGGTTTTGCATGTGAAACCTAGCCTATTATGCTGTGGAAAGCTTCCCTCACCTGAACATACTTTGTCTTTTAGATCTTAATTATGAAGAAGCATATGAAAGGATAATTAAGCATTTGTTTCCTTCTTCCTCCTTGATCTTTGACATCTCCTCCACTTAGTTTTTACTAGCATGGCAGAACTAGCATGATGCTTGAGTGCCATAAATCAAACCCCAAGAAATTTAACAGTAGAGTGCACTCAGGTTGTCCAGGCAAAAAAAAAAAAGGCATCTCCAAGTAAAGTACTTACTTTATGTTTGAAAAGATGCTTTCCTCAACATGTCTATGTAATAGTGCAGCTTACATACTTGTCTTGCCTAATATTATATAGTGAATTAATACATTTCTACTCTCAAAATAACTCTGATGTAACATAGTAATCCAGTGCAGTCTGGTAAAACCAATGTCATCTACTGTCACCCACTAAGGCATTTAATGAAAAGCTTACGTAAACACCAAACAATGACTAAATTGAGCTAGGACCAGGCTTGATTGAAACTGCTACAAAAAGCACTCAAAAACTAGGTAACGCAGCATTAAGGCTGCCTGTGGGCCCATTATTTGTCAGTGCAGCACACATGTTCTAACACTCACGCTTTTCCATAGGAACCTCTACTTATCTCTGTACACATAACAGGCCTCCTATGGAGATGAACACTGATGCCTAGTGATTGAGCTTATTATCTGTTGGACCTCTGTCTTATTTATTGAGGAAAGGGAACAAAACAAGGGATCACACAAGTGAAGGCAACAATTAACACAGTGAAAAGCCACTCTGGAAAAATATGTCTATCCCTTCTCTAACACTCATCTCTCCTCCAGTTAAGCAAGTCTCATCAAACTAGCAGAACCCGAACCAGCCAGTTTTGTATTCCATCTCTGAAGATCTGTAGCTAGAGCAGGAGCCAGAGAACAAAGTATTAAAAAAAATACACAAGGAAATAAATTGAAGCCTCAGATACTATGTTGGGTGCTGAAGGCCACAGAATACCTTCCTCTTATCCTCTGTTGTATCAATGTATAGAAAAGGTGCAGTACATGCACAGAACAGAACTAACTAGAGGCAGCCCAGACAATTTCAGTTGTCTTCAACTTCAGGTCACCCATTAAGTGCTCTGCCTTAGTATCAAGACACATCCATCCTTACTTTCCCACACTCAAATGCAGGGCTCTGCCACTTCAGTGTCACAGCCTAGAGGCCATTTACAGCATTATGAAGAGCAGCACCTTCTTGCTCTTTGTACCCATTCTTGTTGCTTCAGTGGACATGAACCACAAGTCATGTCCTGCTCAGATTCTATGTCATGAACTTGCCTACAAGCAGAAACATCACAGATTAAGTAGCTGCCCAGCTAACCAACTGATCTCTCAAAAGGTTTTTACAGCTTTAACTTTCTAAAAGTAAGTTAACACAGTGGGGTCAGGAACATGAACAAATCCACTTAAAAAACATTCTAGAAAAATAACACTTGAAACCCAGCAGTTTTCACACTTTGCTATATAACAATTTATTCCATAAATACAAAGTTTAAATTGGCATATTGTTATATATCCATGACTGTAGGTAGGAGAGGCCATTTTGTTACAAACTGTTCAGCACCTAATAGATAAACTGCTGCTTGGAACAAATACTATTTTAGTAATCAAATACAACAAATTTGCTCAAAATAACCTTGCAAAAACATTCTCAGGCTCCTCTGGAAAAACAAACAAACAAACACACACACAAACAAAAGCAAACACAACCACAACTATTTATACATCTGCCAAACAGAAGTATAAAAAGGCAAACATTCTGCAGCAGAGAACATATAAGAAGAGAGAAGGTCTTAAACGTAAGAACAGAACTAACCCCCCCATCTTGGGGGATGGAAGGGAAGACAGTTACTGCTTGAAGTCTGCCTTATCAATGCTATTATTTTTACCCTTAATTTCCTAATACATTTACTATAATTGTACATATACCTATTTCAATAGTAACATTTGTTTTTCTAACAAAGTCAAAGCATTAACGATATGCATTTCACCTCTCCAATGTAAAGCTTCAAATTAGGTATAGCAGCATGAAATACCTACTCATCACCAGCAGCCAGCAAACGCTAAACCAGAGATTCACCTGCACTGGCCCTGCTTTCTTGGACTGGAAAAGTCCAGTTTTCAGGCAGAAGTATTGTGTGGGTTGCCCCCAATGACCCCAAAACATACAGTGTTGCTCCAGGGAGAAAGAAGAAAAATTTGCTTAACTTGATTTGCATGGCACTATCTTTGTCATCTAAGGAGAATACTGCAGAGCACCCAAACATACGAAGAGTTTTTCCAACAGTCTCTTCCACTGCACAAATTTTAAACACTCCAACAAGCTTATTTTTTTCTTTACTACAACAGAAAGTTGATAGCATCTAAACTGAGGCTTGTAGCAGGGCAGAAAGCAAGCCTTTTTTGACAGATAACCATCAATTCTTAAATGTTCAGGTTATCGCCACTTTTTATATACAGGTCAACAGAGGCAAATTCACTGTTTCTTGAAGAAGCTGGGGGGGTTAAATATGTACCCCATTTTTAAATTCACAGTTCTAATAGCTACTAGCTCTCAAAGGAAACACAACACACAAAAACCCAACCCACAAACTACTTTTTCAGGGTGTTAAACTGTGCTGTAACAATCACCATCAAGAGTTGAACAGACTTCTCAGCTCTGTCTGTTTAAGACGCCAGAAAGCCACCTCACAAAGCCTAACACAAGTCTTCACCTGATGCCTGCTATAAAGTTTAATAAAAACATCCCAAACAACCAAAAAAAACCCCAAAACAAACAGACAAAAAACCCAGAAAGTGTTACACTACACAATTATTAAGTCACAAAGGTTCAAATTTAGATGTATATTTAGTTCTTCAATTCCCACCCAGAGTTCAACTCAGTAAACTGATCTATTTTTAGCTTTTGACTCTTTTGGACATTTCCTTCCTTCATCTGGGTAAATGCGTCACAGCTTCTCAAACGTTTCCCTTTGGCTAAGGAAGGATGCATCTGATTCCAAGCTAACCAAAAAAAAAAAAAAAAAAAAGTTTACACACACATGCTGAGTGGTTATTGTTGGCAGAGTTGTATCCTTGTTCCGAGTTAAGAACAGGGAACTCTGACATTGTACTACAAAAGATATCGCTCTTTCTGCAAGGACAGGTAACAGCATGTCATGGCTAGCTTCTGCAAGTATCACCACTAGCCAAACTATGTTTTATCTCTCTCATATAACTGGCTTGACTTGGCTCTGCTGCCTTGATAATTCAATAGATCAAACCAGTAGATTTTTTCCATAATGGTAACAGAAATTAAATTCAGGTTTGTAACCTTCTGCTCAGGAACCAAGACAAGAAATTCAGTCATAGAATCACAGAATAGTTAGGGATGGAAAGGACTTTAAAGATCATCTAGTTCCACCCCCCTGCCATAGGCAGGGACACCTCCCACTAAACCATATCACCCAAGGCTATGTCCAACCTGGCCTTGAACACTGCCAGTGATGGAGCATTCACAACTTCCCTGGGCAACCCATTCCAGTGCCTCATCACCCTTACATTAAAGAATTTCTTCCTCATATCCAAGCGAGTGTCCCTGTTTTCCTTCCAAAGACAGTCTTCATCTACATTTGGAGAAGCTGGCATCTAAATATTTATTTAGTTAATTTAAAGCACTAATGAGCCAATCTAGTACTTACTAGATAATACATTGCGGCTGACTTCATCTTTCCATCTGAAAAAGTGCCACTGTCCTAATAAACTTTAATTTGGCTTGTCTTTGTTGTCTGCACGGAAGTTTGGCTCACCTAATCCCCATCAGTTAGGCAATGCACAGCACTGATTTCCTCTCTGAACTTCACAAGCCATGGCAAGTTCATCAACTAACCTTACCTGCAGAAAACAAGTACCTGAGGCACACAAAATGTGACTTCAAGGTGTGCAAAGCTTCCTTTGCACACCTTGAAGTCACATTTCTGCATGCAAAGTATTAAACTACTGCTCTAACTGTCCTATTTCCATTATTTTGGGACCAATGAAAACAGACTTGCTATCTAACATCAATAAAGCAAATTAATAAATGAAGACAGGGATAAAAGCTTGGAGAGTAGATCTTTAAATTAAAAAAAAATTAACTAAATCATAGCTATTCAGTTTCTTTAGGAGAGAAAACACATCCTGTTTTATCTCCTTATAACAACAGACAGAAGGAGGCCTGGAAAGACAGGAGTTTATATCTTCTTAAGTCTGATATTCACAGCACTACGTAGTATCAGACTTTGCACAGAATAGGACAATTCAGTCAACTTCTATTTCAATTCACCTTGATTTGCTGACATCTTTCTACCTTTTTTCTGTGCTTTCAGCTGCAGATATCTACTCCTTCAATTCCAGAATTACAAAAGTTGACGACATTTCAAGCTTAGCCTAATTTTTTTAGAAAAGGGTGGAGCATTTTTATGATCTCAGAAAATGATACACTCAATACTGCATAACCCAACATGTCCAAAAGGTAGTGGCATGCTAAACATTTGAAAAGTGAAGGACTTACTACCTTAATGCTGGTACAAAATTACCAACAGTGCACAGCCAAGTCTAAACAATGAGTACAGCAAAGTCCACTGCGTAGCATAAGAGGTTAGCCATGTTAACATTTAGTATTTTGACACTCCTTTTATTCTAACTCTCTTCTTGGGACGTTCTTGATGTATTCTCCTGCCATTCTCAATGCATCCCCTATTATCTGTGCCAAGTTTTAAGAAACATCACTTCATTTCGTCCCAACATTTAACATCTGCTTGGGCTCTGAAAACTAGCAATCCCCAAGACTTCAACATGAGACTTCTTCTTCCAAGAAATCTCAGCAATAACATTTCTCATTGTTTAACAGCCTCGAAGTTATTTACCAGCTAAGTGACCACCACAAAGCTTAGTGAAAGTACTCTGACCAAATGCCTTGACAAAGTATCTTACAGGGCTGCAGGTTTCACTGACACACAAAAATGCAGAAATTCAATATAAAATCTAAAGGTTTGGGATTTAAATTCACTGTTTCATGCAAGAAGTGAGGTATGGACTACATACAAACAAGCAGATATTTAACATGTCCTTGTGAGCCCCACTGGCTGCAGTATACTTCCCTGTTCATTTTTAGCACTTAGGAAATCTCACCTCGCTATGATCCCAGACCCTTCAGCCTCTAACTGCTAAACAGTTATGTAGGAAGCTAACCACAAAAATCACTACTAGTTGTTTACACAATCTGCAGACACCTCACGAATAACTATTACTGCTCATGAATGTACTAAGACTACAAGGAAACATGAGCAATTAAGCTTTGGGTAGTTTCACAGACAACTGGAACGCATTGGGATTACTTACAATAGCCCCTTTCAGCCCCAGCTGCCCAGAATACTTTCTCCAACTTTTAGTTAAGATTCATTGTGCAACCTCAGTTTTCTAAGCTACATGGGAGTATTTAGTTTGATAGTGTATACATGCCACACATACACCACCATGTACACTGGTAAAACAAACCTTCCTGAATCTCAGACTCATGCCTGTTACACAAGCCGATAACATTGACCTCTTACATGGATTTGTAGGAATCATCTAAGTACTCTGTTGAAATACTATACCATAAAACGTATCAAACAAAGCAAATTACTGGCATATTTTGAGTGCTGGAAGCCTGTACTTTTCTTGCTACCATTTACATCTTGCTTCTTTATCATCTTAGGCCCTGAGAGACAAAAAATGTTGAAGAATTTCCACATCATGTGGTAAAGGTTTCTTTTTCCTCCTAATTAAGAAAAACAAAACACCTTAATTATAAAACAGTAATACTTCAGTAAGGCCAGGTTATAAAACACTACATCCAAAGCATCAGCAAGATGCACAGTTCTGTACTGCTCAGTAGGAAAACCTGTTATATATCTGCAGTGTTTTTTATTAACCTATGCTACTGCCAGCTATGCACAGCAGTAACAGTGACACAGGTGATGAAACAAATTTGACTTAATGATGTGAGAAGACTCCACTCAATAGCCTTGCAAAATAACGTTATTTTTTGAACAAATGTACAAACACGATTAGGCCATCTCCTCCTCTGAGCAACTACAGGAGACTGGGATCAACAGCTCCAGTTTCAGATAAGTTAAAGCAGGTATTTGGCAGAGAAGTCACTGGAAAGGTCTTTGTACCCTTAAAGCAGAGCCTTGTCACTCAGACTGTCTGGTGAAACTTTGGGGACACAACTCATTTATGACCCTGTATATCACTGTAACAACCTACTCGAGAGGTTGAAAATCAGATGCTTTAATGTACTGTAGTGTCTACTGCTAAACGCACTTGAGTTGTTCCTTGTCATTCCAATTCCTCCTCCTCACTACTGGGTAAGTGATCTGTTTTCTCAAAACAGCAGTATCCTTCCTGAAGGAATATGACTCAGCTTTGCAGATCATCAGTATTACTTCACCAGTAGTCTACTTTTTGATTTTGCTGCATCAAGAAAAATGCTAACTTAAACAAAGATGCTTCTCCAAATCAAGCAAATTTCTTTATGAGAACAACCAAGTAGATGGCAACCATTTCAGCCATTAGATTTAAAACAACCTGCTATGACCTTCAATACATTTTTATTTTACCCATTAGCCTTTTTGCAAATTAGACTAAGTTCTCAACAGTACACATAAAAATTAGTTTCCTTTGTTTTCCTTAAAATCGCCCACCTTCAGAAGAACACCCCTCAAACACCAGAGCCATTCCAAAGTTTCAGCGTGTCTTTCGTATCTTAAACACTTGCTGACCACAAACAGCCGTTTTAGTGATCTCATCTCCTTCTTGAAGCTGCAGACCAAAATTGCAGTGCAGTTTCACCCTATTAATAAACTGACCTAATAGTCTGCATCTAAACAGGCCCACTTGTTGACACCAGAAGTTTTTATTTTTAATTGAAAAAGAGTAGTAATATTTTCTCTTTATACTGGGGTAAGGAAAGCCTTTCTAAGTTTTTGTTCAGGCTTTTATTTTTACCTAGATAATCATTATACATGGAAAAGTTTTTGGAAGCCACATATTTCATGTTGAAATTTCATACCTGTTTCTATGTTGCGGGGGACACTTTTAATTGAAGAGAAATCACTTCTCTGAGAAACATTTACTACCCAACTTGTCTACACAGTGATCAAGCTCTGCAATTAATGAAAACCTCAGCTGCACCACGTCTCTTCCTACTTCTGCCAGCTCCCTTCTGAGCACATCAGCACTTACACTAGCTCAAACGTACTCCCAAGAATAGGCCTGGCTTTTCTCTAACTCCCATTTACCGTCCTCTCCAAATGTGTACTTAGTTGCAACTGTCAGCTTTCACAGGTGTTGCAAGTAAATCTCTGCTTCCCCTTAGGAATATTCATAACTACTGCCTCTGACTCTTTCAAACACACCCTAACCTCTAACATTCTCTATCCTTTGCTATCCCCAGAGAAGTTTGGCTATTGTACTCTAAGACAAGCTGCACAACAGCTGCTATATTTCATACTACAGTGCTCTGCGCCCATCTTCATTGCTCCAAGAAACATCAATCCAACAATGCTATATGCAGCGTAACTTCCCCATTGCAACTTGTTTTTGTAGTTATTTTTCTTCTGCATACCAGCACCTATCAAGTCATGACATTTTTCCATGCCATTTTTTTTTTAAACATCACTTTGCCTCAACTTTTATCATTTTATTAAATTGGATGCTGCTGGAACTGGATTCAAAACTTGAGAACCCACTTCTTTTTCAGCTGGGGTCAACCAGTACAAAACAACGACAGTGCTGCAACCTTCTTACTGACTGAATCAACTTGAGTTAACAAATTCTTGAAAAGAAAAACACATTAAGTTTTTTGCTGTTTACTTTTTTTTAATACAAATGTTGTTGTCAGAATAAGCTGCATGAGAGACGGCAACTTGCTTCATACTTCGCATTTTCTGCACACTGACCATTTCTTAGAACCCCCAAACACACCTCAGCTCCTGACAGCCACAGGGCCAAGAATCAATACTTGCAGAGGACAGCATGGAGATATCACATGGCATACCACCGGTGCTGCCTGCCAACATTTCACTTCTGGCTTCATTATTAGATTATTTTTGTTAGACATTTGTCACTACTCTGTAGCTACTCCAAATGCCATGCCAAGAAAGCCACACAGCTACAGCACTGACAACCTTCCCTGGAAGTTAGCTGCGACACATCAAGGAGACAGCGGTTTTCTAAGAAGGATCATCTATCTTCACTTTATACATTGCTGTTTGCTTCACAGATTTAAACAAAAAACTTGGATTCTCTTTCATGTTTGATGCCAAATATGAAAGCTATCTGCCTGTGATCTAAATGCTAGTGTTTTTTATTAGTAATATGCACAAAAGAAAAAATTTGCTACCTTTTAACAATATGCTTGCTTTTTCTTTTCCATGTAATCTTTCCCCCCTCTCTCTCTCTTTTCTTCCCCTCTTCCCAAGAGACTTTCTGCTACAGTAGCATTTTTAAGGTTGTCTACTATAGGCAGTAAACTTTCCCAGGCACTATCACACGTCACTAACGTAAAGCAAGCGAGCCAACAGTATATAACAATATGACTGACACCACTTGGAGTACTGTCTGACCCCCACATGGAGTTCTGTGTGCAGTTCTGGTGTTCCAGCATAAGAAAGACATGGAGCTGCTGGAGCAAGTCCAGAGGAGGGTCATGAGGATGATCAGGGGACTGAATCCACCTCCTGTATAAAGACAGGCTGAGAAAGCTGGGGCTGTTCAGCCTGGAGAAGAGAAGGCTGCGTGGAGACCTCATAGCAGCCTTCCAGTACCTGAAGGGGGCCTACAGGGATGCTGGGGAGGGACTCTTCATTAGGGACTGTAGAGATAGAACAAGGGGAAATGGGTTCAAACTTAAAAAGGGGAGATTTAGGTTACATGTAAGGAAGAAAATACTTACTGTTGGGAGTGGTGAGGCACTGGAACAGCCTGCCCAAGGAAGCTACAAATGTTCCATCCCTGGCAGTGTTCAAGGCCAGGCTGCATGGGGTTTTGAGCAACTGGGTCTAGTCTGAGGCATCCCTGCACATGGCAGGGGGGTGGAACCAAATGATCTCAAGGTCCTTTCCAACCCAAACCATTCTATAATTCTATGATTAGGAAGAAGTAAAACATAGGTGCCATCCCTGTAAAGGTGAAAACTGCAAATTTCTGAGTAAACCTTCTGGTTTTTAACTTTTCAGTATTATTTGTTGTGATTTACAGAAAAAAAAGTCAATTATATTTTCATGATACTCATTAATAACTCCTATATGGTCTCAGCTACTCAAGCAGTTATCAGCCTAGGCTGCTACAGGCACACTTGATTGAACCTACGATGATCCAAGTCTCAAGCCACTAAAACATGCAGAAGTCTTCAACAGTAGGTCTATAATTACAATTGATTTCAGTATCCCACTTTTCTAAAATATTCACATGGATATTTTTGTGCCTGCATATATCTCAAAATGAAGTTTTAAATTCTCTTATCATTGAGCTTACATTAAGAAGGCAGGAAAGAGTAAGTGTACAATATTAGAACTAAGCGCTATTCAAAGCTATCCTGGCTACTAGTCTGTTCTCTGACTTCACTTCAAGAAAGGCGGCACACTGAACTTTCTACTCAGGACACCCTTCTCTCTCCAGATCCACATCCATTTTACAGACTTAGCCCTCCTAAACAAGGACTGCTGCCACCTGCATAGATTCAGTTTTAGATGGAAAATCCTCCACCTTTTTGTTTTCCCAGACTAAGCGATGAAGTACGAGTTATATTCGGATTTGATCTGGCAAAACTTGGGTAGTTATTCACACTAGTGAGAAGACTTCCAGGGCCTCTTGTTTTATCTTTGTTTTTCAAACATTTCTTTCTCTCCAAAGGGTCCCTGTCCGTTGATCTATATTGTGCTCCTTCTGGAAATGTGTAAAGCACTCTCATAAACAGCTGGTGACAACACAGATCTCCTCCACGGCTTTAAAACTGTATCATTTACCCATAAATTAATGAAGCTTCTGCACAGTTTGCAGAAGCCACTCACAGTAAATGTATCTTCCAGGAAATAACACCTTGTTTTCCTGGAAAACTGTGAAGAGTTATCAGTTGATAACTACAGTGTCTGGGCTTTTTTTCTCCATGAAGACTTACCAGAGTCATTTATAATGGCGCTTGTTATACTGTCTAGCCCAGAGTTGACTGAAGTGCTTATAAGCCTTTTTATCTGCACGCTTTGGTATTCACAGATTTCTCCACCATCCCAGAAAGGCAAGTTTAGTTACAAAATACACGATCAATATCTCTTTTTTCTCAGATGAAAACCTTTTTATTCTTTATGCTCAAAACCAAAATTCATTAACTTCAACTAGCAAAAATTCTTTGGTTTCCAGGACACTGTTATAACAGCACAATTGAAACTTGACAGACAGCCCTCATTCTTGCTTCCTAAAAACGTCCATTGACAGTACCCTTCCCAAACTACTGAGAACTCAAAGCCTGCAAAGATGAAGATTTGAGCAGCAACGAGAACAAAAGAACAACCACGAAACAAAACTTCTGTACAGTTACTGCACTGTAAGCCATTTAATGGAAGCCCCTCCAATTCTGCTCATGTTAGACATTTTCAGCTATTCTAAATGCAAAAAACTTTAAGCTAAAACTTAAATGCATTTTGAAAAGTTTTCTCTTAATAACTTTTTCAAACAGAATGGATCCTCTATACTAGCTCATGTATTAACATAGCTCTATGCAGTCATTTACACTCTGCACCTCTGGGTTTTCATACAGTAATGTCTGCTTTTCCATAATTCTAAGGGACTTTACCAGTCCATTCAAGTCACACCAGTGCACTTTTTAATAAGAAAAGAAGAGATACTTGTCTATGCATTTTCAGCTCAAAACATGTCACTTCTGTCAGTTTTCATGGTCATCTCTGAACTCCAATTTAGGTACGAGGCAGAAAGACACTTCCTACAACCCCTCCATTTTCTTCATCGAAAGGTAATCACTTTGCTTGGCACTCAGCTCTACTTCTTAGCAGTTTTACATTTAATCCTTTTGCAAAGAAGGTGACAGATCTAACAAAGTGCTCTTGTCTTTTCAACTTCAAATAATGTGATTTAGATACCAAATAGGTAACGGAAAGCAAGTTGCCTCAATTTCTTCCAATTCCAATAAAGGGATTCCTCATTTAAATTCAAGACACACAATCTTTATGTTTTCATACTACTACCTCACTTGCAGTTCAGCTGCTTTCTTCACATTTCAATTGCAACTTATTTCCACAACAACTCAGAGTGAGCTTACATTTACATAACCAAAGTGAAAACTGGAAATGTACACATTTCAAGTGATGTGAACCTAGCTGCTGTTCAATATCCTAACAAAACATTTTCCAAATAATGAAACTCTGTTCTTTAGGCTACTTGAATTCTACTTGAGGCTCACTCTTACAAAAGGACAGGAGGAAAGCCAACAACCCTGCTGGCAGCTCAACTGACCAATTTAACTAACCTAAGATTAGAACTGATTGTTTAGGCAGGTTTTTGTTGTTTGTTTGGGTAGGTTTTTTTCCCCCGCTGGGATACATTGTAACATTTTTACTCATTTTCTCTTTTAAGTAACAGCTACAGCTTTGCTGAGTTCTCTGCAAGTGACAGGAAAAAGGAAGTATTTGTCATTGTAAGTACTGTAAAGAGAAAACTATTTTGTCTGCTCCCACATACACCAAACGAAGTTTTTTTGCTTGTTCATTGATTGCTCTGTCCATTGTGTTTCACTGAAAAAAAAAAAAAAAAAAAAAAACAAAACCTTTGCCTCTTGTTCAAACAATGGGAAGCACCGGAGATCTCTTAATAGACTCTTTCCTCGTAAAAGTGGATCATGTACAGAGGCAGACTTTGAAGAGCTCTTCTCAATATCAAACAACCATGAGGGACGCCAGAGCATTTTCTAGCATACGTCACAGCCCAGGCTGAACCAGATAACCTTCCGTATGTAAATACGGAAATGAGAATGCCAGCTGCTAAATATGCTCTATGGTATTTTTGATAAGCATTTGACACGTCCTTCTACTGGTTTAAGATTTTTGGTTCTGTAAGACTAAGCTCAGTGCAACTTCCTTGTTACGAGAAGTTATCAGCATCAGAAGTCATCACTGCACCACTTACAAGCTTATCAACTCTGTGTCATCCCTCTACCCACACATAAATGTGGAAGTTCACTATTAATACAGCTGGCAGGGTCTTCTAAAACTGCAAGATTACTACACATGCACCCATTTGTAACTACACTAGGCGGACTGTAAATCTGCTATTGCAATCCAACATTTTGCTTTCAATGGGATTTTTTCCTGAGAACATCAAAGCTCAGTCCTTCTTCCATGATGAAACCCACCAACACTAGCATCTTGACTTGACAAGGAGTTTTGCACTCATTACTATCACGTGAAACAGGTTGCCGAGGCAGCTCCAGGCTCTTCAGAAAGGATGCAGCCCCCTGTTCAGGCTGTCTGTCCAAGCAGATGCAGCTCTGAATCCTGTTCCAGGGATGCCTGCAGCAAATCACACCTCCTCCTTCATCCTCATTAAATCAAACACTTCCAACCTCAAGCAGCACTGATTATGCCATTTCCCACTTCCCTCACGGACTTCCCTTAAAAACCCAATTAACACAGCTTTTATCATTATTAGCAGCATTGCTACCATTTCTATTTTTTTTTTTTTTTTTTTTTTTCCAGCGTATCGGCAATCCCCCTCATCTTTCCAGCGGTGAGTCTGCATTTTCCTTGCTTGCCGCTCCTTTTTAGGCATCCGAACGGTTCAAGTGCCCAGCCCTGCCGCCCCGCCCGGGAGCGATGGCCGGGGGTGCCCGGGCTGGGGGGCGCGGAGCCGCGGGCGAAGCAGAGCAAGGGAGAGAGGGAGGAGCCGCCGCTGCTCGGGGGAGGGCAGCCGGCACCGGAGGGAGGCTCAGTCGCCGCCGCCCCGGCTGCCGGCGGGGCTCCGTGCCCGTTGCCGGAGGTTCGTGCGTCCCGGGCAGCCCTGCCTCCGCGCCCGCCGCCATTCCCCAGGGGACAGTGTCTCGGTGGCGGGGACAGCCGCCCTCCCCGCCCGGTTGCGTGCCGAGAGTAAACACCGAGGGAGAAGGCGGCCTCCATTTTTTTTATCGCGGCAGCCTGTCAACAGGCTCCCCCCCTTCCCCTCCGCACCGAGGCTGGCTTCCTAGCCCGGCAGCGGCCAAGAGCTGCTCCCGCCCGGCCTCCGCTGCTGCCCCTCCTTAGCTGAGGCACGGACACCCCTGATCGTGAGGCTTCGTGCTTTGCCTTTTTCTTTTCTTTCTCGCTGTGAACAGCCGCTTTCAGCGCTGCCCTCTCGCACGCCGGCCCTCGGCAGCCACCCAGCAGAACGGTACCGGTGGAGCGCGACCAGAAGCGCGTTGCCTTTTATAGCGGTGTCATCCCCTCATCCCTGCACGCCTGCCTCCCGGGGGGGGGCGGCCAGCGCGGCCCGCAGCCATGCGGCGCGCCGCTCCCCTGCCCCGCTCACCCTCCCCGGCCATCGGGCATGGAGGGCCGCCCGCGTCCCGCTGCGAGACGTTATCGGGGGCATCGGTTCTGCCCGGCACCAGGTGGTGAAGCTCGGCCCCGGTAACGCGCCCGTTATCGGGCCGGCATGGGAAGGAAAGTCGCACCTGTCACCGGCGGCACCGTCTCGGGGCAGCAGCACACACCCGCCCTGCCGGGCCACACCAGGCCGCCCACCGCACCCATTTTCACGCATCGTTTCTGCCGACAAGGGTGGCTTCCCGCCAGCAGACGAAGCCCCGCTGCCACCGGCATGGGACGAGGGGTCACGGCTTTTTCCCCACCCGGACATGCTGCCCTGCGCGGGCCGAGCCCCGCACCGCCGCCTCCCCGAGAAAGCGCGGCGGCGCCCCACACGCACAAGCACTGCCGAGAGCGAGCCTTCCCCACGGCCACCTGACAAAGCCGCTGCCCTCGCCCCTTCTCCCAGCGCCGGGAGGAGGATGTTGCTCCCTCCACCTTTCTCGACACCTCCAGCCGCTGCTTCGCCACTGTCCCTTCCCCCCCCATTCCTCCTTGGTGAGGCACGGGGCCGCACTCACCGGATCGGAAGAACGCCGCGATGTCCGCCGAGTCCTTGGCCGCCTCCTCGGCCCCTTCCCCCGCGCCGCTGCCGGCCGTGGTGGCGGCGGAGGTGGCGGTAGCGGCGCTGCTCATGGCTGCTGCGTGTAGCGGCTCCTCCGGGCGAGACCCACCGCCAACCCCACCGCCCCCTCCGCGGATCCCGGCTTCACCTCCGGGCGAGAGCGGACGTTAGGGCGGCAGCCGGAGCGTGCGAGCGATGCGGGGCGGCGGCGGGCGGCCACGGCGAGCGCAGGGACATGAAGGTATGTGCGGAATGGCAGCTCCGGGAGCGCCCACCCCCCGCAGCCACCTAGGAGGCGGCGTGT
>JANRGW010034299.1:20063-35117 GCA_024733675.1 Psilopsiagon aymara | reverse complement strand
AGAGGGGCAGGATCACCTCCCTCGACCTGCTGGTCACGCTCCTTTTGATGCAGCCCAGGATGCAGTTGGCTTTCTGGACTGCAAGCGCAAATAACGGTTTAGGATATTTTTCAGTGGCTGAAAAAACAACCTTGTGAGTTGACCTAAACCATTTGTTTTGATTTTTCTTTTTGTCATCAAATCGAATCTCCCATTACACTTTCAATTTATTATTTTTTTAAAGTGACAAATTAATCTCATGATACAATTCTGACATGAAAAATGCTTTGCATATTTTGTTTTCAAATCCATAATTTTCAAATCCAAACTCTTCATTCTTTGTATAAACAGTCTGCTGAGTTCAGTGCAAATTTACAGAAATAGTTTTGATCTGTCCAAGAGTGCATTTTTGTAAGGAATAACTTATTTGATTACAATTTGAATGTCCTTTGTTGCATCTCTGATTCTTCCCTATGGAAGGTATAATCTAAAATCCACTGAAGTCAATTGGAATTTCTGTGTTTGAGTGAGAAAACGTCAAATTCCCCACTGCTCAGACACTGTTATACTAATGGAACTTGATATAGAAAAGCAAGAAAAATTGAAAGTAAACACTGGAAAGTGAAGTTAATATTTGTGAGAGCTGTGGTGGCTTAAATTCTGAGGCTACTCTGCAGCTGTAAGCAAACTTTTCGCAAAGTAAGCCGCAAAACAGTGCACACAAAGTGATCAGGGTACAGTGAAGTTCCAGAAATATACTCGAAATACACAAAACAGCAAGAAACAAGAAAGAAATGTTGTGGTTCAAGTAAGATTCTGTGATGATGCAAAGATACAGTAGAAGCTGTTGAGGAGACCAAATGGACACCAGATAAACTATTTCCTTAGGGACAACATTTCAGTGTCATTCATGTCTCTGCTAGCAAGGGACTAAGGGCTCTGATGAATGGCCCACCCCTTCCAGGACAAAGCTCATATGAAAGACTTGGAGCTTTCAGAAATATCACTGCAAAGGGCTGACTGAATCAGTGTAAGAGAAAGTAGGATTTGACCATATGTTACTGCCCTTAGGGCAATCAGAGGACTGACTTCTTCACATGCCTGTTAGATTTTGCATCTGACAAAGAAATCTAGGTTCCTTGTGTTGCAGACCAAGTTTAAGTCTTTCCAGAGATCTTCCTGAACCCCAGGTAACAAATGATTTTATTCTGCGCCTAAGGTGATTTTTGCCAGATTTGTTAGACTGGAGCAAATTTCACCACCTTTGCTGCAGATGCATCTTGCTGCTTGTACTAATTGTCCTAATAGTTACTGTGGCCTATCTACCCTAATGTAATGTTTAACCAAACTGAACCCTGGAAATTCACACATATTCAGTATGACATTATAAGATCCTTCATTTAATTCTTTACTAGAAACTCATCTCATGTACACTACATACATGAATGTGCTGGCCTCATGTTTTAAACATCTGAGAAAGCCAATTAAGCTTGCCCTGATCCCATTGTTCCTTTCTTTTACATTAAGGCTTCTTTATAGATGAGCTCCCTACATGGGATATATCTCCAACAAAAGTAATGTTAAAAAAAAAAAAAGAAAAAAGAACAGCTGAACTTTATTCCTCTGGTATAATGAGCTTCCACTATGGCGCTTACAAGGACTTTGTTCTTATGTAAAATAAGCAAGAGGGATTAAAAGAGCAAAGGGTGCATTTTGCATTCACTTATCTTCTGCGGCTCACAGCTCTTTCATGAATTGCAGGATAAGAACTGAGCGAAAGTTAGAGATAAGCAAATACAGCTCTCAAAAGTCAGAGCGCTGATCTTGAACTTCTTGACGACTAACATTTGTGCAAAGCTTAGCCGAACAGGCTCCCTGATATAATTTGGGCTCTGACAGCCCCAGGTAAAAAAACAAACAAAAGTTATATGTTTACATACTAATTTTTTTCTGTACTGTGTAGATTTTAGAAAATGCTAGTCATGGATGAAATTGCATTGCTTTTTGCTTCATCTGAAAGAGATTGCCAATGTCTAAGCAAACATTTTCTTCAGGAAAGGAAATACATTTTTGATGTTTGAGGTGGCAGGTTTTTATTTGACCAGGTTGTTACCTGGATGCTTCACAAGTGGACATGAATGAGTCCTCAATGCAGCAAATTATCACCCCTAGTCCTGCATGGTTCTTGATGTTTAACATTAAGTGCATGCTCAAGTACTCCCCTGACCTAATGCATTCTAACAGATCAGGACACATTTCCCAATTACAAGAAGGGTTGAAAAAGTGCTGGGGTGACACTTGGGTGTTTCTTTAACTCAGTTTGCAATCTGCTGGGTTTTTTTTCCACTGGAGACCAGGGAATTTTTTGTTATAAAGGGGCCGACCTGGCATTTGCAGTGAAACCAGCGCATGTCTGCCTAGGGCTATGATAATGCTGATGACTGTAGTTCTTTACTATTGAGATGATTTCTAGGTTATCAAGCTAATTTTTGGGGTTTTTTTTACTAAATATTGGGAACTAGGGAGGAAGGAGGAAGTATTCCATCAGAAAGCAAAGAGAAATGATTGCTCTCTTCCCAGACTAAAGTAGGAACTGAACACATTTAAAAGCAATGTGGTGGCTCAGGCCTCTATTTTCCTCAATTATTTCTCTTCTCACAGGAAAATCCCAGTGATTTGATTGAAAATAATAATTAGGAAAGTTGCTGTTGTGTTTCACGTCATGAGAAATTAATCTTGATTTTCATCAGTCAGCAGGAGTGAAACTCACCAGTGCAGTAAGCCAGAATAAGGGCTTCCGTGCACCACAGAAATCTGGTGTCAACAGATTCTGACATTAGTCATCTCTAGTGGCTAAACTTTGTACCAGCTCTCTGACCAGAAAATTACTGTATTGGGAACACAAGGTGTTTTAAAATTGCACTGTTGTTTATCCATATCATACTGTTGCTGCTGCCTAAAATGTTGACTAGCTTTACCTCAGGGTCTCTTTAATCACTTTCATTTCCCAATTTTCTTTTGCTCATTGAATGCCTGTGCTCAGAAGTAATGTCCTCAGGAGATAGCTGTCTGCATGTTTTTTTCCAGGTTGATTCTCATTTTGCGTTTCCAGTGAACAGCCTTTTCTCACTAGGCACTATTTTGTCCTACTTTGTCTCTGTTCCTGTAATGTTTATAGCACCTCACACCTCAGTATCACCTACAAATTTTATTAATATTCTTTTTCCCATTCTCCAAAATGGAGGGCTTTTTTCAGCATTTCTTTATGATGAAGCATCCTCCCCTCCATCCTTCCCACAGAATCACAAATTTCTTAAAGCAATGACTTAAAGAGGTAATATTGTTTAATTGGAAAAATTCCCGTTTACCTCCTTTAAGAGAGTAGTTTAATCCTGTCTGCTCCATAAATTTGAAAAGTTTACAACTGAAAAATAGCAGTATGATTCAGTACTCTGAAGTCTGGAAAATGTGAACTGGTCCACACTGGTACCTGATGCATAAAATAGGCTCATTTCTTCCTAGCGAGGCTCAAGCATCTTCATAGGAGTGTCTTTATAGCAATGTCTTTATGGCAATGTAAAGCCTAAAGCATATGTATTTTCTTGTCTGTGCATAAAACCAGGAACTGATGTTGTCTGTGTTCTTCCCTTTCATGTTGTCATTGCCTTTTGTCAATTGATGCCACTGAAGTGGATGACTATTTTGAACCACACTTTCCTTTTCTGCATTATAGCTGTGTTGGGGACCTATAGTGAAGAAAACCTCCTTTAGGGAATGATTTATACACTTCTGAAGAGGCTTATTTTTTTGCCTCTGAGAATCGTTAAAATGCTACAGTTCAGAAGCTGAGTTTATCATGTTTCCCCTTGACTGTCTAAAGTACTTTGTCAGGGCTCCTTGCCCTGTAAGCTCGCTGCTACTTCTTAATCCATTCCTATTTTTCAGAAAGACATACAAAGGTTGCAGGCAAACATATTTACGGTAAGATCAGAAAGAGCAGACCAGTATTTTGCAAACTGACTACTAAACAGGCCGCATCATGATTGTGTATTTTCTACCTTGCTGATCTTTGCTGCCTACATATATTCCTAGTCTTCTTGACATTGCCTGGCCCATATGTGTATTTTTCCATTATGAGATGATTACAAGTACTGTTTTTCCTTCAGTCTTACTGAAAATTTTTGTATCAAGTAATTGCACAGAATAATCATTAAAATTTGTGCTAGGAGGATCGAGAGGCTTTATTTTTCTCTTGATTGCAGAAAAAATGTATGAAGTTTGGCAAGCTGTTCTTTACACAAATTCTTTCTCTTCTCATCATCAATACAATGTCCTAGTTATTTAAGGGTTTGCTAGTATGCCACAAAACCCTGTAGTTTGTTTGCACTTCAGAGACTGACAGGGATTATTTTTAAATATGTAAGCAGTGCAGTGGACTGGTTGCGAAGTAAGCACCCAGAAAGAAGGAAGGAAAAAATCTGGCCTTTAGAGAGGTCCAGCTGGAGCTGTGCAGAGCTGCTCTGCCAGGGGCTACATGAAGCTCAGCTCCAGAAGCTGCTCTCTGCCCCCATGCATTCCTCTGCAGTTCTCCTGGGCAATGGGCAAAACACAGGGGTGTGGGATGAGACTGAGGGTCTGTATCTGACCTACTCTCTGGAAAAGCAAATGGTGTAATGTTTACATTTGCATGGCATGTCTATTGTTTGACATTACCTGTAAGGCCAGCAGGTATGCTCCAGTCCTCATTCACACAAAGATGAAGGGAACTGTGAACTCTTGACTGCCTTGCATGTCCATGGTTTATGACATTTCTGACAGATGTTATCAGTACCATATATTTTAGCTGGATGTTGCTTGCCTGCTACTGGCATTCCTGAAGTGCTGACTTTATGGTAGCTTTATATTTATCAGAAAAGATGAACAAATAAACAGAGATGCTATTTATAAGCCTAGGTGCAGATATTATCAACCTCAGCACTACCGAAACAGCATGCTCCTTAGTTAATACAGCGAGGGAAACTTTTCCCTCTGGTGATTTCAAAATAGGCAAAAATACCCAGCAGAATACCACCTTTTCAACACTCCAGCAGCAGCTGGAAACTGTTTGCGACAGAAGTGACAGTGGAAACCTGAGAAATATGGAGAGTGTCAAACCAAAGAGAGCTTTTAGGGAGGTGACACAGTAAGGTGGCCTTGCAATATAATATTGTTTCTCTGTTGCAGGTTTTAAAAATTAACAGAGAAAGTTACAGTCTAGCTGACACCTTGTAGGCAGACAGCACCATATGGTAACCCACCACATCAGTTTATTCCAAGGAACAAATGTACTGATAAATGCTACTCTAGAGCTGCATGAGACAGAGAAACCCCAGTGGAAGCAAAAACTAAAGCAGAATTACAGTAATTAAATATGTAGTCATAAGGGTGGATTACTTTTGTAGAGTCAGTGCAGATAAATACAGAGAACAGTTTACAAATGTTGTGCAGCTGCGGAAAAAATGTCCTTACACTCTGTCAGATGTAGTTTTCTACAGACATGGCACAGTTGGAAGCCAGCACCTCTGTCTGGAAGCTGACTAAGTACTTTTCAGGCTGCTTCCTGGATAAAAGAAGACAAAGAATGCAACAAGAGTCACAGAACTAAATTCTTGTCTCTATAAAAATTTTGCCTGATAGGGGTAGAGAATAACCCTTTGGGACTTATACCCATCTTTGGGACTTCAGAAAACATTGTTAGTTAGATCTAGTACACAAGTTTCCAGTGGGAAGACCTGTTCCTTGTGTCATGGGCTACGACAGCCAAAAGCAGTTAACAGTGCATCACTTATGTGTACATGATTATGAAGTTGGCACATGCATGTTTCCGACTGAAAACTTAATTTCTAGTCCTCTTGTTTGGCCAAACTTCTAAGAAAGTCTTTTCCAGTCTCAAAGAAAAAGCACATTCTGTTGAAATAGAACTCTAATGTAGAAAAAGTCTTGTGCACACCCAGAAAACATGCAAATGCTGTAGGAAAAAAAAAAAAAAAAGAGAAAAACCTGACAGATACAGTATATTATTAATGCAAAGACATCATGGAAGTCAAGATGAGGTCCAACTTCTTTTCCACTGGCTCTGCTCTAACTCATGGGACACTCTCATAATCCATCTTTACATGATAGGTCTGAAAATATGAAGTCAACTTGTAAACTTTTGATGAAATTAATGGGCCACTTTATTCTGCTTCATGTGATACAAAGTAATACGTCCCTATGTATTGAATTAGAATTACGTCCTTAAAGGTTAGAAAGGGTATTTCACAGTCCAAAAATTTTTTATTGCAGCAGATCTATTGGTTTACAACCATGGCTTTATACTCACTGTTATCCACTACTTCTGTCCTATGCAGCTTTATTCTCCTGGAGTTACAAGGACTCTTAATCTTTTTATTGATAGAGTTAAATGAAAAATCTCTTATCTAATGAAGGTAAGTAGGAACCCAATTATACATTACTTGCCTCTGTGCATGGGTAATAGGATAACACGTGAGCTGTCTGAAATTTTCAGATAATGCTTTTATAGGACTTCCCATACTCAAAGCAGGGTGAAAAGAAGTAATCCTCTTACAGTCTCTGTAAAGGAGGTATCACTGCACTAATTTCACAAAAAAAAAAAAAAAAAAAAAAAGCCAAACAAAACCCTGAGGCTGAGAGAGCAAATATTTCCAAATATTTCCAAAAATAAATGCCTAAAAATTTGGATTAAACTCATATTTATTTGCCCCAGAGAGTGACTTACTTATCAAATTTCAATATTTTTTAAATCAGGCTGCTTATTTATGTGTCTGATGTTTTCAGTTTGTGTTTTATCACTTAATTTGATGATCTGTGTGGTGGCTTTCCAGTACCACTTAATTACCTTCTTGAACAAAAAGTCACATTTCCAAGTTTGAAACTGGTTTTCAGTGATTTAGACAAATATTTATATACTAAGTTTGCCAATTGCATGCACATTAGGCTACTAAACTCATTCACTACATGGCATGGGCATGAGGAACAGAAACAAAAGAATGCAAATGCAAGAGAGAATTTGTAACCCTCAAATAAGACATCTTTGCGTGCTAGTCTGTATTTGCACTGAATACTGGACTACAGATAATATGGTCAAAATATCAATGCCCACCTTAAACACTTACCATTTAATATTTTACCTGTGTTAAATTAACTAAAAATGAACATTTGCTGTCAATTTGTGTATTGCCTTATTTCTCTTTTCCTGGCCTCTCCCAGAAACTTCAAAGGGGTTACCCAGCGTAACTGATAATTTCAGGAGTGCTATGCTGATTTGTTCCTGAGCTTGAAGCACAAAACCACTATTCAGTTGAACATTGTGAAGTTTACTCACTTTGTTAATTCCATTAGGCTTGAATTTAAACTGTTGGTTTCTATTTCCACAATAAATTCATTTCAGTTTAAAATACAGAGACAAATTAGGACTAATTCTCTTTTATGAAAGGAAAAGCTTTAAAACCTTTTCAAATCCATACTTGATTTGCTTTTGATATATTAAATAATTGTCTTATTCACATTTTAATTTGGATTATGCTAACTTCATGCAATTTTATTAAATACAGCAGGAAAATGCTCTTCTGAGTGTGAATTATTGCAAAACTATTTGGTTTTGTTTGTTAAAAAAAAAGGAAAGCAAAAAAAGAATGAGTCATAAAACACTACCCCTATAAATTACAGATACTCTGAAAACTTAAGAGCCTGATTAAAATATATGAAATTAAGAGAGGGGATTCTTGGCCAAGAAAGCACACACAAATTCAAAAGCTCATTGTAACTAGATTAATAAAACAGGAATTTGCTTGTGATTTCTTGCTGAAGCATCCTGGATTACAGTAAAGCACTTGTTCCCAACCAATGAAGTACAACTTGTTAGTGCAGCAAGGGAAGCTAAGGAAGATGCTGGAGGTATTAGGAGAGAAAAGAAAAGGTGGTGATAGTGAGACTTGCTTCAAATAATTATACAGGACAGCATTCACTTCAGGAACATTCAAAATTATGCCAAAGAACTAATATAGGAATACTAAATGTATTTGTTTGTTTCATGAGGAGTGATGGGACAAGGTTAGCATTTTCCATCCAGTTCAGAGAAGGCAATTGGGTCAATGTCATTTTCACCCATCTGTTTCTTGCCTTACCTCCTGTAATGCTTCTGCCAAATTTGCTTTCCGTTACAATCTGTGCAATCAACACAGAAATCAAGAGGGAGACTGCAGGCTACAAATAAACCCAATAGGAGAGGATATGATGAGGAGGACTGGGTAAATGTTGTTGAGGAGTGACAGCCACTATGTGGCATGGAGGCTGTCAGAATGGTCCAGTAGCTGCTGGTTAGACAGCTCACGTCCTGCCTTTGGACTAGGAATGACTGCCTAGTAATTACCCAAGTAATTACCTGCCTGCCTGTCTGCCAGGTGTCGCTCTTCCTTCACACCACTGCAGCAGAATGTTAGCTGAGACTGGTAACAGGAGTGCTAATCAGAGATAGTATTTTTTTTCTGAGCTGCAGCAAATATGAATCTTGAGATAACATGGGTTTCATCCCCCTCACCTCTCTGTGCCGGGCAGTTAGGAAGCAACGGTCACCTACTTCTAAATATCTTGTCTTGGAGATTTTTCAGGGAGAGTCAAATCCCACTTAGTAGCACACAAGGCAAGCTACTCCAAGTAGCTGAAAAATTGCTTTTATCAATCAAAAATTGTTAAATTACTTCTGTGAGGTAATTAAAACTGTCAGAATTATAACTTTCAGAAGTGATAGAGACAATAACCAAAGTGAGCTCTGATGACTAATGTGGCAGAAGGGGGCTTCGGTTATGTGTGAAGAACTATTTTTTGGTTATGTGTGGAGAACAAGTTGTGATTGCTAATGTCCTGTTGTTGTAACATAAAAGGCCATGGATTTTAGAAAGACAGTAAAGCACAAGATGAAATGCACAGAAAGAAAACAAATGGTCTATGAGAATCATCTGTTGTCTGTGAATAGATGGTTGGCAGCAATTCAGTTTGCTTACAATCCTGACAAGCATCTTTTTCTCTGCCAGAGCAACTAACGTGCCTCAGCAATAGCTGTAGAAGTAGCACAAAGTGATTAAGTCTCACTCTTTCTTTCAGGAAATTGCCTATGATGTCTTGTCTCACAACTACATTATGTCTCATTAAAAGTTCTGTCTCCTATACAGATTGGACTTGAATTTAAATGTCCCACAGAGCATCTGCTGCAGGTTTCCTGTCAATATGCTGCAGATAACAGGAGTATGTTAAATATACATTATTGGAAATTTGAACATTTTAAATCATGTCTTTGGAACAGTTGTTCTGTAAGTGGAAACATATTTGTTTCTATTTGCATATTTTCTTTTCTGGAATCAGAGAGGCTGAGAGCCCCTTTTTGACACCTTGCTCTTGAAGGTGCATAAATTTTCTTCATTCAATTCCTCCAGCCTAAGACATCCACCACAATAACCTATAGAAGCTGAAGAAATACCCACAGTTTTTAAGACAATATTAACATAAAGGGAGATTCGTATTGGAAATGTGCAGGAGCGTTCTTCTACCCTAGAAGGGATTCGGGAATTCAGTCTGTTCCTTAGGGTCCTTGGCAAAGCCACTTCTGCCTTTTAGGATCAGCAACTTTTAAGAGGGAAACTAGCTCCTGAAGGGAACCAAATTCAGCCATCATGCCACAGGCATGTTGTAAAGGAGCTGAAAAAACAGCTTGAATCAGGCCTTACATATGGGCCTTTAATATTCCCATAATCTTATATGGGAATAGAACATTTTCCGTATCATATGCGACACTGATGTGATGAAGAGGATTAGGGATTTGTAGTATGATACTGACTTATTTTATGTATTTGCTAGGATTATATTTTTTTTTTTTTAAATAAAGTTGTACTGCAACCAACAGACATGACCAATCATGTGTCTTCCAAAAGTTCCTATGCCTGATTTCAAAGGTAATTGCTCAAAATCCTATTATTACAGCAGTGAAAGGTACAAACTGACAGGTTAAGAGAGGACTTTAAAATCCCCCTATTAGCACTGTGCATTCTGTAACGGCCACCAGTGCCAGTTAAATTGAGCTGTACCTGCTAAGGAGGTCTGTGATGCTCTTCTCCTAGATTACATTACTCAGAAGTTGTGAGGAAATACTGTAAATTGATACTATACAAATGAGTTTTTGGAGCAGACTCCTGTGTTAAATAAGGAACTTCCACTTCAGATACTGAAAGGTTTTAGTAATCAGATTTGTATTTGATTATTACAGTGTGGTTTTAAATGAAAAAAATATTTACTGTTTTCTATATTCTAGGCTATGAAGTACTTCAGGCAGTAGAAAGAAGAAAGATACATAAACTCTTCTTCCCTTTGGACACATGAAATCTTAAGGCTTAACATTTTTCCCTAACAGAGCCATCTGTAGAAAATGTCACAGAACAGCATGCTTTGCAAACCAGTGACTGCTGCATACATTCCTTTTAGCAACATGTATTTATCCTTGAACAAATGCAGAGTTCATCCAAAATGACCATAACCACTTAGGTTGAATATGCTACAGATGTTAATGGGGATGAACCCAATTGGATTTCACTTATGCACAGAGAATTCCTTTAACAGTATGCTATGATTTCATCATAATCAAAATGAAGCAATCAAAAGGAAGAAATCAAAAGGAAGTCTAGAAACCTGAGAGAAGACTGTAGCATGGTGTGAAACCTATTTGCTCTCCTGCCTGCATGTGAAGGGAGCTTCATTAATGTACCTGCCTGGCATGTTCGTTCAGATGTAACTCCCTTCTGAGTACTGATGATTTCAATTACAGTGCTTCTACAGATCTCTAATGAAAACTTCATTCCAAACCCTAGACAAGCACAGGCAAAATAGTCATGCCCCAGAGGATAACGTGAAGAGACAGGTGACAAGGCAGAAAGGTGCTGTGTTCTACCTGAGTGTGGCACAAGACAAACAGCAAAACTTCAGCTGAAACCTCCCATTCCTCAGTCTGACCACAACAACCCAGGAGCTATTTGTAGTGCACTCTAAAGATTATTCAACATTTCCTACTTCATAGTACATTTCATCAGAAAAAAACCAAATATCCCACCATTACTCCATCAGGTGTCCCCATTACTCCACATACAAGCCAATTCTTGGGTAATTTTGGTTCTCCTGGGTCCAGCCAATGACAGGATTTGACCTTTCTTACACAAAAGTAAAATGGAGAAGATAAAAAAACCCAAGACTACCCCCCACCCCTCCCCACAAAAAAAAAAACCAACACACCGAAACAAACACACACACAAAAAGAAAACCCCTACAAACAAACAAGTAAAGAAAAAACAGAAAGAAAAAGAAGAGAAAAAGAAAATAGAATACTTTTTGGATCTTCTCAAAGCTAGTATTTCTCATAGAAATAAAACCATAGAATGAAATAAAGAGGAACTGGTAAAAGACCTGTGCAACACCTTTGACCATTTCCATTTTAATGGGATAGATTTATATTCTTAACCAAGTTCCTGACTGGTAGAGAATAGCTGTACTGTGATGCTGCATGTTGCCAAGGATAACTACCCTCCTGGTTTGCCATCAATAAACCTTTCTTAAAGTGGTAGGAAACAGCAGTGTGCACTATGACAGAGAAATATTTAAAATTTATTGGCTGATAGGCACAAAACCGTGCTCACATGCTCAATGGCTGTTTAGATAGGGGAAATCTGGTGTTACATCAGCTACTAGCTATAGTAACATAAAACAATGTTTTTCTGTAGGATCCTCCCCTCACCTTCATCTGTCCTTCAGCTATTTTCCATCAAAGCACAGAAATCAACAGCGGTATGTTTGATGGAATCCAGATTGGTCTGAAGATCCAGTACATGATATCAGCTCAGTCAAGTATGTTAGATTTAATTTATGCAGCACTTATTATTCCCAAGCTTTGCTTGTCGACAGGAAAAAAAAGGATAGACCTGAAAAGCAATCAGGCAGTTTTCAGAAAGAGAAATCTTGCAGCGGTTCTATTCTTCCCTTTCCCCTATCAGTTTAGATTTCTTTTCTTCACTCTCATTTCTATATTTTTCATATCTGTAATGCTAGCATTCATAAGAAGGGCAGCTGTTGCCACAGGAAGTCTATTAAATTTTATGGTAATTTCTCTAGTACATACACAAATGCTTTAACTATAGCATTATGACAATATTCTCTGATGGGCAGAGATGATAAATTGTAAATCCAATATGATGAAGCACATTTAAAATACTAAGGGTCACAGATATTAACTTGCAGAGCCCTATCAGAGAGTTTTAGTCTGCTCTTTCAGCTGGCTTCCCTTTTTCAGACAGACACCAGTATTTTACTTTGTATTTTACAGTTAATTAATGGCATAAATCCTATTTCATGAATAGCTCTGCATCTAAACAGAATTTTTTTCATATGTGCAGTAAGGATATTGTAAATGCTGAAGTTTAGATGGGACTCAAGGGGAAACTTGGGAAGTCCATGGAAACCCTTTAAGTATTCCTAACTGCTCAGAAATCACATCCATTTTAACAGGTTTGGGGAGCGGCCATTAGGGGATGACTGAAACAATTTTGAGAGTTTGTCCTGTCTTTATTTTTCCCCAGGTATCTGCTTATGTCCAGTGATGGAAAGGGGATATCAAGGTGTGTGGACCCACCCCTGTAGCAGACAATCCTATATTCTTCTAACTAGTGTGCTGGTATTACTTAGCCTGCTCACTTTTTCCTACGACCTGGCTTTCTGGAGACTGGTCTTCAGTCATTAAAAAGGAATTATATGCATGCTGTCAAACACATAATAGAACAGGTAACATGGGAAGTTCACAGTCCTGATGATAAGACATTTATATCATCAAACTGTTTTGGAATACTTCCAGACCTAGGACCTAGCTAGGTGCTGTCAGAGAGCAGGAACAGCTCCCACCTGTGTGTGCCTATCTCAGTGAAACCTTGCTTTAGGTCAAGGCAAGCCACTGGCACACTGTGCTTGCCATTTGGCAAGGCAAAGATGCCGAGGCAATAATGACATTGCAATCTGACATGGTCTAAGATGTGATTTCCTCTGTAGTTTAATATCCTCTGTGAATTAACTGCCCATTGTCACGTCCCTGGGGAAAAACCCTGCTAAAATTCTTAACACTGCTACATAATAAATCAAAGCAGAGCAGGAATCTTTTTTTGCAGAACCTAAATATTATTTAAGGCTTCCAGGGCTGCTGTAGTATGAATGACAGCCATGGGAACCAGTGTCTTTGTAACATCCCTGAGAAGGTGACTTGTTGATGCTGCTTTCTATTTTAAGACAATTCTAGCAGTTATTTTCCCAGCCTAATAATGTGAGTGGCATTACACAATAGTTTTAAGATTAAACACATTTATCAGCCATACACTTTCCCTGATGCTTGAGGAAAAGTCCCTTGTTTTCACATTGTTTCCCCTACCAAGTTGCTGCTTCTAAGTGTTAGATCAGGATATTAGTGCTTGGAATTGAGTGCTGCTAATAACAGAGTAGTAAACTTAATCTTGGAGATACTAATCTGTGTTCACCTGTCAATTTTAGGTTTCTGTTTGGTAATCTGATTTCCTGTTTCTACACTCCCACATGACCAAATGCCAAGATTGCTAAATTAATGGCCACACCT
Source organism: Psilopsiagon aymara (assembly GCA_024733675.1). Classification (NCBI taxonomy): domain Eukaryota; kingdom Metazoa; phylum Chordata; class Aves; order Psittaciformes; family Psittacidae; genus Psilopsiagon; species Psilopsiagon aymara. The sequence goes on along the minus strand of JANRGW010034299.1, from coordinate 21,430 downwards.
GCATTGCTATTTGCTCAGCAGCAAAGCATTTCTGAGTGGCGAGGGCACGAAGAGAAATAAAATAACATTTTGTACTGTAAGTAATATAGTGAAGAATAACATACCTGATTTTATATAACCACCATCATTGTTTATCCGCTATTCAGTCAAAGAAATATAGCTTCATTCACAGACAAGAAAAAGATTTCTGATTTCAAAATCTTAGAAGTTATGGTTGTAATTACTCCTTGTTTGTATATCTCACTTAGAAGGGCTGGTGCTCCAGGAGAATGAAGTTCATGTGGATTTTACTGGCATGACACACAGAGTTTGATTTTAATTTATGAGTATAGAAACAGGATGTCTCAGGCAGAAAAGTTCCAAGTATTTTCTTTGGATTTTTATTTTAATATACTTCATTTCAGAGTAAGATTATACTTAAATGGAAATGAAGTTGAGGTATTATGCAGTCAGACATGAAAACGTATTTTTTTGAATGGACAGGGATTAAAAGGCAAGACTATTTGTATTACATTGGAGGAGGAAGATTAAGTTTAGACTGCATCAGAATCAATTATTCAGTTCTCACACTGAACAAGAAAAACTAAATTATTATTTTTTTTTTTAATAAATGTATTCCCTGCCATGTTTTGGAGGAAAAAACTAAAAAGCAGTAAATATCTGCAGAAATTGTACCAAACTGCTAGCATATCCAGAATCTCTGCTCTCAAGGTGATTCAGAGATGCCAGGAAAAGAATTGCTATCATTTTACATAAAATATTTTAATTTACTATGGTGATGCTCACTTATATAAAATCTTAAATTTTCCCACTAAATTATTGAAGATTTCTGAGTTGTCACTAACCTGACTCCTAGCTCGCTTCATGAATCAGGGTTATGAATAATTTCTGGGTCTAAATAAAAGTAGACAGGCCACTGCTGTTATTAAGCCAGATTTCTCATCAGCAATTGGTAATGGTGGATCCTTCCCTTAAGTAAAACCATCTCCTAACCTTTGAGATGACTTGCTATAGGCACAGAACTTTCACACCCTCCTCTGTCTTGCCAAGGAAGGTTCCTGAAGTATTAATTTCAGGGGATGGTCGTAAGGTAATGGACCTTAGGACTGCATGCGATAAGAAACACATTAGGCTATGTGTAGACGACCCGTGGCTGTTTTGGCCTCTGAACGGTGATTTCTGGTTTTGTAACACATTCATCCTAACTTTGTGATTGTGCATCTTTCTACCAACAAGCACCAGCAACATAGAAATGATTCACAAGACTGCATAAGAAATCAGATAATCATAGAATCATAGAATAGTTAGGGTTGGAAAGGACCTTAAGATCATCTAGTTCCAATACCCCTGCCATGGGCAGGGACACC
>JANRGW010034298.1:0-31353 GCA_024733675.1 Psilopsiagon aymara | reverse complement strand
AAGAACCTCAGCCTTCTCCAAATCCAGGGTAGCCAGTTCTCCCGATAGCTTCTGGAGAGGGCCCACGTTGTCCCTAGATCTCTTTGTAATATTTAAGTAATTTTCAAAAGAGTACCAAACGCCCATCTAACACACAGTGTCAGAAAGGGAAAGTCATTTTTCCAGGAAAGTATTCCTTCTTCTCTGTCAAAGAACAGCAGGCTATGGTGATCCCCAAAGCAGGTGACTGATAGGCAGAAATGTTCTGTATGAGAACTGTTCCCTGATAAGCAAGAATAACTGCATCTGCTACAAAGGCAGCAGCAGCATTATGTGCAATATTCTTTTAGATGTCATAGTTATAATACTGATGTGCAATGAGGAGATTCCACACAGACTGTTATTTCAAAGTTGTCCAATCAGAAATAACTCAATTTATATATTATTCGTGAGGACTCAAAACTTTTAGATATCGCTAGCTGGGAAAACAAACAAGAGCCCCCTGCTCTCTCCAAGACTCCCGTTTCCTATTCCTGCAGTGCAATAAAAATGCTTGCAAAAGTTTTTGGACAGTCTCCTATCTTTTCTCCTGTTTGAGGAGAAAAATAAATGTTCCTCAGATTCCTTGTAACAGAAAGAGGTTTAAAATAGTTTCTAAAAGATTTTATAGCATCTTAAAATACTCTCTTTTATCTTTTATATTTTTCTTACAGTGTCTGTAGATTATGGGCTGAGTTTAAAAAACCCTTGGGTGCTACTTTTGGAGTTGAGAGTATGCATATGGTGCACACATTTCCAGCTAAGTGATGACTTCCATGAGACGTAGTACTATATGTGGGTGGGATGCTGGCAAGTAACAGATTTTAACGTACAATTCAAATAAGGGCATGAAAAACCAAGTTTTGCAATAAAAAAAACATGTCAAAATTCAATGGGAGAAATCTGAAGTTATTTATTCTCTGTCTTCAAAAGAGCTGGCATTTTTGGTTGTGTCCTGAGGCTGTACAAAATGGCTACATGGAAAATCTGTCTCCAACCAAATCTGCCTGGGACTGTGCAGGCATTAGGCTGGTTTTGTGATGTCATCTAGAGTATTGTTTCACAGAAAATATGGAATTGATTGCATTTTGCTAAGTGAAGTGGAAACAAAAAGATTTCTCATGCTCAGTTGTAATCACTTCAAAATTGGGACTAATACATCTCTGTGCCCTCAACAGAAAACTCTTTACCTATAAGTGCCTTCATCAGCCTTGAACGAGGTATACTGATACCATATCAGCCTAGGAAGTGTGCTATTAATGTTAGCTGGCAAATAGCCATGGTGGCCTTAGCATATGGCTAGCGTGGTCTCTCAAGATGGAGAGGCAACACTATAAAAATTCTTTGCCCAAGGCACTAGCACAATTAGGGATGGCTCTGATCATTACTGCTGGAGAAGCGGTTATATTGTTTTGCAATTTATCCAGTACCAGCAACATTCTCAGTTCTGTATACTACATAGTTCACATTTGTTTCCTTCCCCAAGGAAAGTATAGGTTGACCACACCACAAAATGTGCTGCAACTGGGACACTGTGTCCCAAATATGTTATAACATGCTCTGCTCTTTGTTGTGTAGACAATGTTACTGTATTGTGTTATAGTTCTACATTAATAAAATAATTTTAGGTCCTTAAGTGTGCTAACAGCATAGCACATAACAGATTCCTGAAATTATAGCGTCAAATTTGTACAGATCCAAGGGGTTTTCCCACAGAAGTCTGAAACCGAGGATTTGTTATAAAGATAGTGCTAAAGGAAAAAAGGTAGGTATCTGCTCACCACAAAAACAGGAAGATATTCTCACAAATGGAGGGGGAGAGTGGTGACAGCAGAAGGCATAAGAACATAAGTGAGAGAAGGATGAAAAGTATGGGGGATGCGGTATCAGGAAAGAGCAAGAGGTTTTGTAAAACTAATGAGGCACGCAGAGCCCCAAAACCACATGCTAGTACCCAGGGATCAAATCCCACAAACATCCCATGCAATTTCAGAAAATAATTTTTTCTCATCAGATCTAAGACGTACAACATAGCAGGAAAATAGCATCTGCTTTTTTTTTTTTTAAGCTTGGCACATCATCAAAGTTTCCTGTGAAGTCAAAGCAAAGCACCTCCACCCTAAAATGAGGCTTCCACATAGGGAAAGAAAACATGGTCCTTTCACTGACTATTTCTACCACTGAAAGCAGAAAGTAGATGGGAGATACACAGAGCTGTCATCTCTTCCCATTCCACCTTAATTAAGCTGGAATTCAGCTAGGACACTACTTTTACAAAAATGCCATTGAAGCTGGTAGTGATCCAGTCCACCCCTTCACAAAGATGGCACCTACGAAAGTCCATCACTTCCTTAAGCGATTTACCCTGGCTCGGCAAGTAACCCACCCGCTCCCCATGTGCCTGGGCTTTGGTGGCTTTGCAGAGAGCTGCAGAGGCCTTGCCCTCGCCTGCGAGCTGACAGCTCCCAGACCAATGGGCAATGGCTGCAGACTTGAAAGACGCACTGCTTAAAAGGGTCTCTCATGTTTCAGCTGACCATGTGTTTCCTCTTAGTACCCTGCGAGTTCAAATACCTCTGTATAACAGAAGTCAGACTGAAAAGGCATTGTGCATAAAATAATTCTTATCCGCGTTGGTACAAGCCTTTGTGCTTTCTAAAAGTATATATGAGTAAGCAGGGTATTTCATGCTACTTGGTGCATAGATTGCATCTTGTTCAAATTCAGTGACAAAAAAGAAAAGGTTCATGAAGGTTTTCCTTTTAATCTGATCTGTAGCAGCACAAAAGCATCTAACAACATCCATGTTATTCAGAGGTAACTATCTTTTGAGAAAGACCAGATTTCTCTCTCTTCCCATGAAACACTGCTAATTCAAGTTCACGTGCCACCTCAGGATCAAGCTTACAGAAATGACACAGCTTGCAACAACAACCTACTCAGTCACAAAGCCAACCTGTTTTCTAACATAAATATAAATAAATAAACAAAAAATGTTGTAGCAGTTCTGAAGTTTTGAAGCAGTATTGAAGGATGCAAGTACACCAATGGTAAGAAATCAGAAATACACCAACAAGGTGTTTGGTAAACACATCAGTTCAGGAAGTGTTCTCTCTTACTTGTTTAAAGGTTAAGGTTTTACAGTTTATTCAATGTACCCCGAATGCCACTAAATGTATAATCACTGAAGTAAAATTTCCACATAGAACAAGTAGTCACTGTTGCAAAATAAGGTGGTACTGATTCAGCTCAGAAACTGGAGCTTCTTGAGGACAGCATCTTAAGAAAGAACTTTGATTAAATTGAGAGACTCATATTTTACTTTACTTTGCTTTCTACCAAGTTACTCACTGTCAGCAACATTTCAGCAGCGCTCCTCAAAGTCTTTGCATTTATACTACAAACACTGGCACTTGCTCATAGACATTATTTCAGACAGTGTGATGGACTCTGCATGCTTGATCTCACCATCTACTTACCAAGCTGAGACAGTTGTGCACTCATTGGTGTGGGAGTTAGGAAGCAGCTGAGAGGTGTCATCATTGATGATTTTAGGTACTAACACAAAATAATCTTATGGTGGTGAATTTCCACCCTTGCAGATACATAGTCTAACACAAAATTTAGACAGACAGACACACATGCTTTTCCACTAGGCACTCTCAGCCCAAGGTGGCATTCTAGGCTTGCTGGCAAGATTCAGGGAGAGCCTTTCAGTGTGGGTGCCACTGTACAGCATTGTCCTCACTCTGCGGCCATCTCATCCTCCCTCTTGCAGCCCTAGCATGCCTTTACCACTCCTGTTTACTTGCTTTTTTTCTAATAAGAACATAACATAATAAGAACAGGATTGCCCACTCTGCCCACAGACACTCCAAACTCCTGCAGACCTGCGCTTAGATTAATGTCAGGCATTAGGGATTTAGCTAGTCATCTGCACAGGTCAGAAATAACTCCTCTCCTGCCTCCCTACCATTGGTTAATACCTGAAGTCTAAAACCAGACAGGTCAGGGAAGAGTTTTGAGGCAGAACAAATAATCCTCTCTTAGGCTGCCAGGAATCCTTTCCCCAAACCAGGTCAGTAAGGCTGGGGGAGCTTCATTTTCTTCTGCACGACATGGCACAGTGTGCTGCATACGCCTGAGCAAATGGTAGTGCAGCAGCTCACAGCTGCCAACAGCCTTGTGAAGGGCAGCACTGGGGTGGTTTCTAGCTGTAGTTTAATTTCCCAGTTTCTCCTAATCAGCTTATGTGGAGCTCCTTACCACCACAACCGTATTATTCTAAGTACATAACTCATTCTGCGGGTTGTTCTGTGCAGACTACCCTGCGAAACACAGTATGCATGACTCGATGCTCTCCTATAGGTTTTAGGAAACTACAGATTCTTGAAAAATCCATGTTAACATACTGCATTCCACTGCCATGACAATATTTATCATTAAGGAAAAACTCCAGTGTCCTAAGAGCATTTACAATAATAATGTCTATGTCAGAATGGTGTTTTATGAAAGTTTTTTCATTATATAAAAAATCAGCATACTTTTATAAGCAAAATGTTCCCAAGTAAAGGCAAGTCTAATTCAAGAGCAGCAAATAAAACTAGAGCTTGTATTATTTGTATTTGAGCCAGAAACAATTAGTCATTAAATGCTTCTTAATATATACCTTTACTATTATGTTGACTCAGATTTCCATGGGTTTCTTTTCTTTATACCTCACTCCATACCATCCATCCTCTCTGTTCACACAGAAACCTGAGACTCGCAACTTTTATGAATCACGTTAGCTAGAAGAGCTAGAGGTATATTTCAGATTTCCTGTATTAAATTCCCTCAGCCTGATGACTTCTTCCATTCTCTGGGAAAACAGGCTGCATCTCAAGGCAGGACTTCAAAACAATTAGGGACAGGGATTAGACTCTACTGGACTAGTCAGGGTGAAGATTTTCTTTCCTTAAAAAAAATCTACAAGACTCATGCTTCAGTTCTTACTTGCTGTTTTACCGGAGCACAACGTGTTCTGTGTTGCTACGGGTTATGAACATGTGTTAGGGAAATTAAGTACCTAATCCAAACACCACTCAGTTAATTAATACTGTGCTGTTAACAGGGTTATAACTGCATGCATTTCATGAGAATTAACAAGATTTGTCTGCATTAACATGGTCTTACATCTCCCAGGTGACAGCAGGGACCATGCAATGGGGATTCAAGTTCTGTTCTGGCGGCTGTCACCAATGCCCAGAGGGTCTGGGCAGGGACCCTGACACTGGTGCACAGGGGCACCCATCATCTCCAGCACCCTCTGGGGAAGGGCACAGCTCGCTCCCTGCTGTTAAAGCCTACTGTACTTTGCATGGGGGAACTGCTGGCGGCTTGTTGCAGAGAGGGGAGGCGACCCTCTGGCCTACCGATTAAATGGACTAGAACTGAACTTGCAACAAAAATAAACACAGCAAGTACACAAATCAGCAACACTTGCGTGACTTTATGAAGACAAAAATCAAATTACTTCAAGATGATCTTTACAATTACGTTAGCAAGTTCAATAGAGTATCGAAGTTGACAGCTGTAGCTTTCCATGGCAAGAAGCCCACAGAAGGCAGTGACAGAGCTTCTCCGGACTTTGGTAGCAGCAGGCTGAGCCCCTCCTCCCTCTCATTCACGAGTACTATGATTTTCATTAAACAGTATGGGGAAGAAGGTTAGGATAGACATGGTAGTCCTGCTTTGTATACGGCACTGGCTAGGTGAGACTTCTACTATTTTCAGTTCATGATTGCCTCCATTTCCTTATCCTCAGTTGTCTGTCTCACCAACTTTGTAAACTCCTGCATCTAGAGAGGAGATACACCTGCACTGCTGCCTGTACACTGCCAACAGCAATGCCTGGAGCCTTAGCAATGGGCCCAGGGTGCTGAGAGTAAAACTGTGGAACTCTGCAATAATGAATTTTGCTGTCTATCTATATGGCTATTCATTATAAAAAGAAATTACCTCACTTTTACACATTTCAACTGCAACAATATCTTCCAGTAAATCATTTCCCTCTAAAGACTGGATTTGGCTCTATTAGGAAGAGTTAAATTTATCTATTTTCAGAAGCAAGTAGGACCCAGAGCAATTTATAGATGAACACCACACCAAATATTAGGTTTATACCCTTGAAAGGTCATTATTATGTGTTTGATGTGGAATACACAAGGTTTAGCCAAATGATACAGGCCACATTATAGGGCAAATTTCTGTGGATCTAAGACAAGGTCCACATATTCCGCTAGTTTGCTCATTTGCGAACATCTGTAGCAGAACATACTGATCTTCCACTACAAAACCACACAAATGGAGTCAGTTCCATCTGTTTTCCATATATGGGAAGAACTGCCTCTAAACAAATTTAATTCTTGACTCCAAGTGGATTGAAGATGCTTTTCAGATAAGAAGTGGTAAAATAAAATCACAAGAGATCACAGAAAATGATGTTGTTATTCCCTTCCTGCAGCATTCATCTAATTTTATGTTTCACATTGGGGCAGTTTGGCCTCCTCATAAGACCAGACAGACAGCAGACAAACACCAGTTGAGCAGTGGTTAGACTGTACTCATGTAACCCAGCAATCATAATTCAAGGGAGAAAATGATTTCCTGTCAGAAATACAGACTGAAACTGCCAAGAAAATCTCTCCAAAGCTACAAACTTATCACCATTCACCCATTAGACTTGTGATGAGGAGAAAAATCAAATTGCACCACTTAGTAAACCATGGATGGAATACCACACAGAGAGGAAGAAAAGAAGATGTAACCAGGAATACCACACAGAGAGGAAGAAAAGAAGATGTAACCATGAAGTCAGCTGGAGGTCTACTAAGTACTTTGTTTTGAAATCACATTTCTAAAAAAAAATAAAAAAAATCAGAGAAGTAGGTAAAAATGCAGTTGTATTTACAGCCTGCCCACTGTGATGTGTTTACCAGACAACTGGCAATATTTTGTATTAGCTAAAAAGCCATGTCTAAACAATCCTGTGAATTCACTCATCTCTCCATCCTTGGTGCCAGAACTACCATGTGTGATGAACAGTGGGTTGGCTTTAGGACTCTGTGCATACAGTGCTCACCTAAGAGAGACACTGACCTGGGAGCAAGTACCTGGATGGATATTCAGTTCTCCCTAGCTACAGCCCAGCTTTCATAAGGTTTATACTGAGTCTTTCCAAGTTAAAGTAATCAACAAAGTTTGAAAGGCGATGTTCCTTGAGCTTTTTCAAATGTATTTGCCCAATGACAGTAAATCTTCCTCCTCAGTATGGGGTGCCCTGCTCCTTTGGCACCAACAGGGAAAAGACCCTGCACAGTGCGATTTCCTGATTAAGCTACTTACAACCTGTAGCCTTTTTGGCCTGTTTATTCTGTAGGGTTGTTGGCTTTTTTTACAGTTTCAGCTGCAGAGCCCAGAGAAGATCCATGCTTGAAATGACTGGTTTATAGCAACATTATCTCACACAGCATCACAGAGCCTTCAGATGTGAAACCCTTATCCAGCTTCTTTCACACCGGTGGCTATAGCACATAAAGCATTAGCACTAATGCATTATCTAAGATATTATTTCAACATCCCCAAGGAAAAACAGACTGGAAATTCAATTATCTATTGCCACAAGTCACTCTGTTACACCATGACAACAGAAAGAGCCCCAGAACACAAAACTTACCAAGAAATGAAAAACACAGTAGGAGCTGAATCTAACTATAAATTCTGACATATCTTCACTAGTAATGATTAATGACTTAGAAAAAGAAAAGGGAAGTTGCATGCACAAATTCCAACCTGAACTGACATTAAGACATGTAGCTATTTTAAATATTTCCCCTCCTAATTACATATTTCTTACTACTGTAAAATACTCAACATACAGAACCAGATTGGCTTTATTGCCTGTCTCAAAAGCAGCAGGCAGTCAAACACGCTCTGAAAAGCTAATTCAAATGCCACAAGTAAAACAGCACTGCTGTTTCTTGCAAAAAAAAATCCAAATAAAGCTCATTTACCTCTCTAGTGAGTATAAGGCAAAGGTATTAACAGCACAGCGGAGTTGTTCTACAGTAGTATGTGAACAAGGAGATTGAATGCCCACACCTGCAGTCCCTGCTGCAGCAGCCAAGATTTTTACTTACATTTCAGTGGGAGCACAACCTATTCGGCTTGTGGAGAGGCCTGTGGCCACACGAGCTCAGCTTGTTCACCATGACAAGATTGATCTCCAAAAGAGAGATCTCAAGAGTGCACTAGGAAATAGCATTCAGTATATGCCACTTTGTTCACTACTTTCAAATGACAAAAATTACTTTTCCTGGGCAAAATGTCTGGTTTTATGACACCTTTACAACTAATGCATGGCCCTTCACATTCTACATTACCCAACTTTCACTGTTCAAGCACAAAAAATGTTAGTTTTATTATTTCCTCCTTTCATTTACAGGTATAAATGAGAGGTTTGCAAGCGAGAGAGCATATTTGGACAAAGCTATGCATACAGCAGTAAAAACTGTTAGGGCTCCGTGGGTCCACATGGCAGTGGGTGTTATATCAGCACCATGACATCACCAGGAGGCTAAATACTTGTGGTATAAAACATACCAATGTTATTAGCATGACACCAGCATGAGGACCTGCTCTGCATACCACTGCTCAATCCACCCTGATTGAGTGCTGCTTTACCTTCTCCCTCCCAGCCTGGCTTCCGAGGAAGGATGGTGTCTGTGCAGGAGGAGGCTGTGACTCTCCACCTGCTCTCCAGGAAAACTGCCTACACAAACCAAAGCTGCTGAGCACACAAATTCAGGGGGTATTTAGTGTTTATGGAAGTAGGTGAGGGAGAGTTTGGGTCATGCCAAGGGTCCCAGCTAGGACTGGCTTCAACAGGGCCACATCTGGTTAAAAGCAAGTTTCTAGTGACAGAAAACAAACCCCATCCCTTAATCCCACTGACATCTTGTACAAAAAGCTTAATAGCATGTTGATATTTGAGGAAATCAAGGTATCCTCTTCACTGCCAGTTATCGTGCAAGATCGAAATAGCGTCATTTGTCACTGGTTCAATGCCACGTAACACATCTGGAAGCAGGGTGTTGGCGGTGTTTGTGTTATGCTCTCAGCAGGAGATGATTTGCTGGTAGAGATCATGACAGCACTGCTGGAGATGAAAACACCCAAAAAAGTGTCCATGACTGGCAACTTTTAGTTTGCAACATATGTCAAAGTCTTGTCTGTGATGTGGCACAACTAGCTATCGTATGATGTAAGGGCAACAGCACATATTTTAACATACAATTGTCTGGGAGAATTTAATTTCGCTCCCCACTGTGAGACACATTACGTGACAGCCACGTCCTGAAAAGTGCTCTAGTCCCCTTAAACCAATACTGTTAGCTGAAAGAGCTTCTCCCAATGCAGGATGCACTGGGCAGAAATTTCCAGAAGTGAACTGCAAATGGAAAACCTTTAAACAAACACAAATATTAACCAAACTGGATGCAGAATTACTAGTTTGGGTTGGGCCTCCTCAGAGTAATGAAGCAATTCCCTTAGAAATGCCTCTATACATTCAGAGCCTGCACTTAAGGCGGATTAGCCATGTTGTCATCTTATGCGAATACCAGTCTTTGCTTGGGAAAATGAATTAAGACCACACCAAAATTATTCCAGTGAGGAGTTCTCAACAGCATTCATAACCTCTGGGATGCTGTTATAACAGCAAAAGGAACCAGCAAAATACAGACTGGTTTACCAATGGTGTTTTACTGCAGAGCAAAAATACGGTTTATGAAAGTGAAACACACCAAGGAAATACTTCTCTCAGACCCCAGCGCAGTGATGCAGTTCCTCAAGAAAAGAAAGTCCTCCTTCATCCCTTCCCACACAGAGCTTAGGAAAAAATCACATCTGACGTGAGTCATCTTCTCATTCAGACATGAATTCAGTTTATCCTTGCTGGAAGGATGATCTAACCCTTACCTTCTCCAGACTTTCTCAACAGACGATCCAGGCACAGGGGTAGAGAGGAGCTCAGTGACAGAGGTGAAAAGAGGAAGGAAAAATATACACAAGCACACAGAAAAGCGATAATTCTGGAGCTTTCCTCCAGGAAACCATGTGCCACTGCATGACAACAAAAATAACCCAGGGGTTCCCTCTCTGCTCCGGCTCCCTGTGAGGAGCCACTTTAAAGCTTTTAGAACATTTGCAGAGTTTGAGAGAAATGGTTTTTGTTTAACTTCAGCTACTTCAGAAATGCCTGGGGCCTGAAGAAACATGTTTTTGGATTGCTCTTAAAGAACAGTCTGAACTTTGAAGTTTGGGGAATTTTTTTCAGATCAAATGTTAAATTAATAAACACCAACATGACAAATTGGTCTGAATACTGGGGAAAAAATTAACAATCACTAAAAAATCTTCTTGGATTAATTCATTGTGGCACATTGTTACTTATTTGAATATATTGATAGGTCTGGCACTTCAAGTCTTACAAGCCAAGCTGCATAATGTGTTTTTGCATCCTAACTAAGCATGTTTGATATTAATTTCCATTTGCCCCTACAAAATAAAAGGCATATCATCACCACTGAATAAATTTCAGTTTGGGTAACAGTGAGATCATGAATAACTAGTTTACTTATGGATCATTTAAGTTTGAGAAATATGTACAGAAATTCAAAGCATCTGGAATCTAAATTACTTCTTTGTACACAGCTTTTTTATGCCAGAAGTTTTATCAATGCCACTGAATTTACCCTGCACTTTCTTGTTAATTGAGGTGCTCAACTAAAGTGTCCCATGTGACCCATTTATTCTTCACTGTATTGCAAGAAATGGCTGGCTAAGGAAACCTTGACTACATGGGAAGTCATGGGTCAGTCAGCTGCAAGCCACACACAGACTATTAATTACAGCTACGTGGTTGGAGAATCGTCTGCTAACACTGTACAAACAGGAACAGTATCATGCCAGTGTTGCCACATCCACATTTTTGTATTCTCGCTTCAATTTTCCTCACCCTACTTTCAGAAGAAAAAACATTGATTCATTCTTAATAGATGCCCTATTAAGTACTTAAAAAGCAATAATGTAAAACAACCTTCCTCTATAAATACTGGTAAACAACAGTTCACTCACCACCGTAGTTCCTTGTCATCCCAGTGAAGTATGGAGTGGGAACTATTCAATATACCTTCCTGTAGATTTCAGGGACATTTTTTCAGGAATCTCAGAACTGCAATGCTTCAGCAGCCCACAAGTGTACCTACCAAGGACCACAGGAACAAGTTTGCTTCTCACAAGGTAAAAAAATGTACACCCCCTCCAGATTCTCATCTATTCTCATTAACGCAAGCCAAGCTAATTGCACCAGGACATTCCTACTGCAGGACAGAACTGAGATGGGGAAGTTCCTACTGAGTTTATCCCTGTGGAGTCCAACACCAGAATCACCTCCCTGAAAAACATGGTCCATGCTCAGGGCCAGATTCTCAGCAGGCACTGAAGGACAGGGTACTTTGATTAACACCACAAGCTCCTGAACCAGAACATCAGTGCCCTGAGGAGGATTCCAACAAACATCTGTTACCATTAAAAATCACTAGTTGAGATCTACACCCAGAGAGGGCCAGGGCTGAGGGATTACATAGTTCCTCTCTGAGGCTTAAACAGCACACAGATTTGAATGTTAGCAGAGCAGCATTTAAGGAAATCAGCTTCGGAATCAGGAATGAATAATGTGAAGATATTCATTTAGTGGCTTTTCTAATGCTTGTCCATTTAATATTTACACATGCAAGCCTTACAAAATTATGTTAAAAGGAATAGCTTCTGTACTGCTCATAATAAACAAACAAAAATACATGGGATGTATAGCAGGGATCCTATATTACTTCTTAGAGCCACTTATCTAAGATCTAGTATCTATAAAAAGCCTGTTTGCTATTTACACAGGTGTCTTAGAGCATTGTAAAATCATGTAGCAGATCAACATAGCTTTTGGATCTCTAAGTATTATTAAAAGTACATCAGGACCATGACATAGAGGGGAAGTGTGGGCTACCATTTCACACTGGCCTTTCATTCATTTCAGAAGTTCACATAGACATGGAAGACAGACGTCTTTATTTTTTCATGATGATAAGGCAAAAAAAATACGTCTTTTCCTAATTCCACTTGCCTAGATTTTTTAACTGTAGAGTCAAGCTGGCTGCTCACATAAATATTTAAATTTTGCCACTCTTATGTAAGCTGAGTAGTTCCACTAAACTTGGTAACAGATCTCCTACAGTAAGGTTCACAAGCCAAGGGCCTTACAAGATCTCTACTTCCAAGAGTCAAGCTTCAAAAGTAAAGCCATAGTAACTTAAAGTATTCAAAATATACCCCACCAAGGACAATAAGACATGAGAGATGACAGAGTCTACACAAAGGCGTAGATGTTTCCACATATTCTCTAACCACAGAGAGGATCAGAAACTACTTTACAAATTAAAGCAGATTCTATGATGAAAATGCCCTCCAGAAAAGGCATATATCATCCTTTAAGAAGAAAAAAAAAAAGTGATGTACTATCCATAAAATCCTCCACAATGGCTAATCTCTCATTTCAGTCAGTCAGATCCTGAAGACACATTTTGGATCTTAACAAGGTAACAACAAAATCCACTGGAATGTAAGAACAAGGGACATATTCAGTTCCTATCACATCTGGCTTCATTAGAGCTTATTCTGCTTTTAATCTGCTATAATAAAGACCTTACGTTTGAGTAAAGATCTTAAAATTTTGCATGCTCATATAGAAATACATATTGCATGCAAATGACATGGCAAAAGCAACACTAGTACATCAGACCCTGTACTTACGATGAATGAATTACGTCCTCCATTCATGAAGTGCTGTCATTCTTTTGCAAAGCATATGTTACGCAGGATCTACACATACTGCCTTGTTACAAGAGGCAACATCAAAATGAAAAAAATTTCACTTCACATTCCCTAGGCTGTGTACAGCTTCTGCTTATGCCAAAATATTGCACCCTCTCCCATAATTTTTAGCAGATTCCCATATATATTAGAAGGCTGTAGCAAAAAAAAAAAAACCAAAAAAAAACTCATCTATAATGCAATCCACATCATAATACTTTTATAAATTTAAAAACATCACCTATTTGCAGGTATAAGCATGTCATCATTCACAGAGGATTGCAAAAGGTTATAGCTAACAAGCACTCCATATAATGCCTGTAACCACCAAGAATCTGCTCCCAGGCTATCACTGCCATTTGCCTAGTTGTACATATATAAATAAAATGGTAATATGGCTTAAACCGGACATAATATCTGACTGAAGTAACCATATGCCTGCCTAAGTACTACAGCAACACTGACTCTTAAATGTATTAGTTTGACAAATCTTGCCCTGTTTGTTTTCTTTCTATTGGGTTTGGGTTTTGTGGAGTTTTGTTTTGTTTTATTCCTTGGCTTTTTTTGAGCTTTTTCTTTGGTTATGGTTTTACTTCTAGTTCACTAAGTCCTCCAACTTGATTTACTTACGGGCTCTTTACCCACAAATATACAAGATGAAAAGTATTAGCAAGAAATACTTTTGCCCAGAAAGTATTGATACAAAAATGCACAGCTCCTCAATTTTAAATGAATGTTAACCAACACCAGTGAATACTCTAACAGAATATTTGCCCACCATAACTTTGGCTTTTCCCCATTTTTTTCTGATAATTCATGTCTTCAGATACTTCATGTCTTGCTGAGTAGCAACTTTCATTTTCATGCTGTGAATCCTATCACCAAAAGGAAAGCAGAAAACCACAGCTGAACACCATTTTACAGCATCAACAACCTCAATCTCCACACCCCAAGTAACAGCCAGTTCAAAGCTACTTAGGGATTACCCTTTACTCCTCCAAGGCTGCTGATTTACAAAGCAAAGAAATACCTGAGAAGACCTAAAATTATTTGCCTACCAAGCATTAGCTCTTCTGAACTCAATAGTCATGGAAAGTAAAACCCAGCCCATACTTGAGAAAAGCTGTATGAAGATGCAATTCTCCTTATGAAGAACACAAGAAAAACCTACCAGGAAATGAATTTGCTTCCTGGGTAGAAAGAAGAGGCAGAAAGCAGCAGCAAACATTAATGACTAGCAAGCTGCAGCTGCTGCACTCTGCTAATTAACTACAAGGGAGAAGCAGAAGGGCAGCCTGGCCTGTGGGTGGTTTCTGAAAATGGTCCTTGCAATGTAACCTGTCACTGAGGACCTAGGAGTCAGCAGAGGAACTGCACAGAGATTATCATCTTGTATTGTGGGGCCCATTTCCTTTGCTCATGGCATGCCTCCCTGAGAGGGGCTTAAAAAAAAAATACATGTTAAAAAAAAGAAATTTGAATGGGCTGCTTTATAAAAACAAAACAAAAACAGTGAGCCACGCTATGAACTCCACACTACAGTTTGCATTTTTAAAATTCCTTGCAATGGAATAAATCAGCAATGGGTCAAACTGGTTCAGAAAATGTTTGAATAACTGCCCATGGAGTACTCAGGGGTTCTCCGTCAGCTGAGTATTTTGACTGCTGCTGTTCAACTGCCATTTGAGAAAGCAGGACTGCTGGGAAAGACAACACAACATAAACCAACACTGGCTATCAAAGCATACAGTGTACCAATATTCACACTGCACAGCCCGGGTTTCAGAGATGTTACCAAAAGCAGCTTTACATTGCACTGCTCCATGACACTCCTAGCTAGCAATGTTCAATACAGCCAAAGGTAAAGGGTCTTCAAGAAATCGCAATAGCCCCAAATACCTGATTTTATCTCTGTAATAGAAACAGTAATTGACAAACAAATCATTATTTTACATTTACAAAATATATGATGAGGAACATACCACATGCATTCTAGACTTTCTGTCTGCACTGGAAATCAACTGGGAAATTAGGAGGTATGGCGTAGAAACATCACTACGAATATACTGTATTACTGCTTTTGCAGCTGCAGTCCCAGAATTTGTTTCACAATAATTCAGTTACCCATGTTTAAATAACCAGCTAGCAGAAGAAAGGCTGATATATTTCATATGCATTCTCTTTGAGCAGGGGGGCCTTCACGTCTGGTCAAAAAATGTCAGGCTCATATGACACCACCAGAGTCAGGAGAGATGCCTAACCATAACTAAAAGCAGAATTTGGCCAACACAATTGGAAAATACCAGCAAAGTATATACAAATGCACACACGCAATCTCATGTAAGAGCAGAGCATGAGACAGATTGGATTTTTTTTGTTACACCTTTAAAGAAACAGAAATTTCATGTACAACCCCCTCACTGCACTATTATGTGGTTCATTTATCCCACTGCAACATAAACAAACATACCAGAGCCTGTAGTAGGGAAGGGGAGAGAGTTTTTCTGGTTTTTCCCCCACTGAGGATTTTCAATGGCTTGAAGAGCAAAAGAACAGACCTGGACTGCCTTCCAAACAGACTTCAATAACAGATAAGCCATTTTAAGACTACCACAGTCAGCAAGTATGTACATAAGCTGTACATTAATATATTTATCTATTCTTTTAATAGAGCTTTATTTTTCTCCTTTGTTTTCCTAGTTTCCTTTAGCATACAGTCTAGAAATAAAAAGTGAATGTCCCTCCGAATTCTGCAAAACCACCCTCTCACAATGGATCTCTTAACAGTTTAGATATTATTTCTCAAGAATCCTTACCGAAAGGAAAGCAGTCTTTCTGTCAGCTTCAATAACAATTTGTACAAGTTTTCGTAAGATCATTCTTGTCAAACACATCCTTCAGAGAGGAAGGATTTTAGCTTGCTTTCTGCATGCAGTGCCTGACTTGAAGCTGCCATTCATCAAGTTTCTTGCCTGTTCCTGGTACACATCCTGTTAACACCTTCGTATACACTTTGGTATTTTGCAAAAACAGGGTGAAAATGAGTAATGGCAAATACAAAGATTTGAAGAGATTACTAAAAATACAAGATTCTAAACCAGGGAATAACAGCATTTTTAACAAAATTAAACAGATAGATAAACTTTGCTGTAAATTAAAAACAATTCTGTTGTATCTGAGCCCAAAAGGATTATTTTGAATACAGATATTTACTGCTGCCAATAAAGAAATTTTTTGGTAACTCTTCTGTTATTGGGAAGAGCTTGAATACAATCCAGTCCAGAAAAATGCTGACTTTCCTAAATAGGGGCTGTGTTTTTGCAATAAGGAATACTGGTCAATATACAAGTGAAGGAAAACTGAACCAGATGTCAGTAATAGGACCACAGAATGTTGCATTTGCCCAGAATCGCTATTTTAAACACACGATGTTGGTCTACTGGTTTGTGGGATAATACATTCTTGGCAGCCAGAAGGAGTTTCGATATGTTAGAAGGTTATCCTTAAGCAAAAAGAGAATTAAAAAAAAAAAAAAGAAGAAGAAAAGAAGCAGAAGAGAGGTAAAGAAAGGCCACTAATTCATCAAGCTCCCTATAGAAGAAAATTATGACTTACTCAGGAAATCAGTTCGAAAAAAAGGCAGTCTGAAAACAGAAGGCTTGGGGTTTTGACATTAATGTTCCTTTTCTGTGTTACTTCCTTACTATTATTACCTCATTGTACTTTGCCTATTTAAGGTTTCTTCTGTACATACACACTCCATTTCTGGACAAGAAGCCTAAGGAAAATAACAGAGCTTTTTTCTTGCAGCTCCTGTGCAGTCAGGGTGGGGGAAATCACCTCCCCCACAATCGCACATACAACCCAAACCAGCAGAACCTGGTCCCAAAATCCTTTTGCATTTGAAACCTTTGCTCACACTAGGATCCTGCTGCCATCACTGGGAGGCAGCTGTTCACAGGATCAAGCCTCACTGTCCCAGAATCCCTACAAACAGCCCTGGAAGCTAGCGCACACAAATAACAGTAACCCAGGCCCTATCCATGGCCAAGTAAGTACTTACCCATCTCTAAAATGCTTTTTAGTTCAAACTCACAGGTATTCGGGATTGGGGACTTCTTTTTTCCCTTCTATGTAAGAAGTAGTTAGATCAGTATGCCATTTTAATGCAGAAATAAAACTTCAAGAGGTACCTTTATGCTTGGTGAACAATCACTTCCCTGCTTTACAATGTATTACATTTAAAAAATCAACTCTGTTCATTGTTTTAACAAACCCTTATCTGAAAGATAATTAAAACCACTTCCCAATATACAACCAAAGTTTTATTTTTATAGTCTATCTTCCATTATGGCATAATCCTTTCTTTTTTTTTTTTAAAACCAGTGAAATATACAAATCACTCAAGACAGAAATATGTACATTAAATGTACAGAACAGAGAAAAGGACATAGGAGATTTACATATCTGAATGACAAGTAAATATTTTACATTAAATATTGTTTTAATAGCTGGGATCATAAGATTCAGTTCTGCTCAGACCAAAGTCACTAAAAAGGAACATGAAGTGATTCAGCAAATGAATGAAAAAAATTATCATGGCTTTTGTACAATAAAAACCAAAGTGACATATTCAATGAATTAGTGCTTTATTTATTTATCTTACTTTAAAGATATCCTTTGCAAACATCTGAAGATGAGGGGTAAATATGTCCTTGTACAATAAATTAAGAGCAATAAAGCGCCATTCAAGAAGCTGATAAATGATCAAGATGAACTTAATGATACAGCTGTAAGGCTTCTGAAAAGTCAAGGCTTTAGTACAACTAGGCTAAAGTGAAAGATTTTCCTCACTTGGTATTTGAAAAACCATTTTTTTTAACTTGTTGGGTGGGACCAAGTTGGAAAGAGGCATCTGAACCAATGATGAAATCCTGCGTAACTACATAGCGTTGGGGGAACGCACGTTATTTGACAAACAACAATTTCCATTTCAAAAACTGAAAACCAAGGTCCACATGCAGCACATTTTGGAGTTGGAAGGCGTCTCCTTTCAGCAACAATCAATAATGCCCTTAATTGTGAGACTGGAATCGAAGCCATCTCCAGACCAGTATCAACTCAAGTGCAGGGTGCTGCCTCAACCAACCGCCCAAGACAGTCCTGAAGCTCGGAAGAGGCTCATTTCTTTGTGACTATCCTTAAAATTTTTGCATGATAAAAGCTTAAAAGCTTAACAATAGAAACACCAAAAGGTTTGAATCAATCTAGTATCCTTAAGAGATCTGGAAAACAGAATGGGGGATGAACCACCTCTGTAATTTAGACATTTTATTATTTCTTAAATCATTAAAATATATATGCACAAAAAGCTTTGAAATATCAGACACCAGCAGACCACAGTTCTCCCATATATATGTAACTGCTCAAGTATAGTCTGAACAGTTGTATTGTATATCTGCAATATATTATCTAAAGCATGTGTATTAAAGACATAGGATGATAAATTTGGTATTGCTGCGACATTTCATTGAACTATAATAGTTAATGTTATTAAATATGAAACTATTGTCTCCTTGAGTGAAAGCGTTCCCAAAATCTGTGAAAAAAAATATAAAACCCAATCATTCCAAGAGTGGATATCTTATGATTTATTTGCTCACATAAAATTAGAGGAGTTATTTGTCAAGCTGTGTTTTGAAAGACAGCCAGCTATTACACCATTGTTAAGGCATTTTCAAATTTGAGGAATTCTGTTTTCTATGGGGTTTCCAAGCTGGAAGACCAAAAACTTCTTGCAAGCATTGCAGCTCCCCTCTACCTGGCTAGAGTGCCCCATGCAGTCTGCATCTTGGCCCTCTCCACCCTCAGTAGGAGTGAGGGTGTAAGATGAGACACTTGAACGTTGCAATAAGCTAATAAGGCCAAATCCTGCCTTGAAGAGTATCTTCATTATTCATCAAGGCAGATGCTTTTTCCTCTTTTTTTGGTCTTGTTAGGTTCTGGAACCAGACATGGTGACTTAGGAATAGCGCAGTTGAAGCCTCTATGATCCTTTGCTCTTTACCCTTCAATGACATCGCATATTCAAGCGGGCATGTTCAGATATGTAACTGACACCGTACTTCGTGATGAATATACCCCTTATTTACAGAGCCCTAAGTGTACTTAACAGCTTTATATGCCCTATTCTGATAACTTCTAGTGTCTGAAACTAGAAGTCATGGACAACTCTGTGTATTCCTCACATCTGTAAGGATTGTCCTAACATCCCAAGCACATTACATGGTTGCTCTGCCTACAGCACATGTATTACGTCCCACAGGACTTAATGGGGATATGTTGGATTTTCCCCTCAAACTACTCTAGTGTTTTTTAAGAAAAGTCAATTTTTATTTTTATTTTTTTTTTTACTTTGTAAAATAAATATTCTCTGGTTCTCCCCCATTATTGCCAAAAATATAAGCCACACACAGTTCTGGGATGGACGCAGAGAGGGTTTCCAGGCACTTCTCTTTGCAACCTTTATATTTTATCTTAATTTTCTTCTTCCCCCTGCCTTTTTTTTTCTCTTTTTTTTTTTTTATCTTTGTTTTTTTCTTCCCCCTGCCTTTTTTTTTTTCTTTTTTTTTTTTTTTTTTTTTTCTAAAGAAGACAACAACTCGTTGGACTCTATAAATAAACTGGAGATAGTCCTGTAGAAAGGAAGAGGGGCCTGCACCCCTTGCTGGCAGGTAGCTGCAGTTCCTCCCACCTCGTCCTTTCCCTATTTGCACACAAATTGGTCCACAATCTCTGTGCATAACTTGCATTTCACATAGCAGCACCAGTGGAACTTGCAGTGGCAGCGCTCTCGCTGCACTGTCTTGAACTGGTCATACCCCCGGCCGCAGCACATGAGTTCACAGCCGTCCATGCCCTCCGAGGTCTTATTGCAAAGGCGGCCCTGGGTGCCCAAGGACCCAGTGCTCTCATTACGCACACAGTAGTCAGGGCTGGGATCGATGTAGACCAGGTCGTGGATGGTGGGTGCGTTGAAACGGCTGTTAACTTGCACCAGCTTGCCTCGGCTGTTGAGTTTCATGGCAGCAGCGCTATCGTATTTCTCCTTCAGGGCATCACCTACCTTGCGGAAATCAGCAAGCTGCAGCCAACAGGTCTTCAGGCTACAGGAACCAGAGACACCGTGGCACTTGCAGGCCACGTCAGCCAGGTTGTACACAGTCTGGAGAAGCCAGAGGGAGAAAGCAAAAATGACAATGAAAGATTAGCATGGCTGTGAAAGCATTTATTCCCTTCATTTCCTTCCCTCTGTCACATTCCCTCTCGCTCCTCCACAATATTCACCTTAGCATCCTCTTCCCTGCTGCAATATGCTGGGAAGGAACCACAAGAGAGCCAACATGCGCACACCCCCCACACTGTTAACTAGGAGGAGGAGGGGAGTGCTCAGAGACAGCAGCCAGAGCACACAGAGCCCGGACAGCAGCATCAGGCTGCAGTCAAATTTGAGGAATTCGGTCTCATGCCAGCGAAGGATTTTGCTGTTTCATTGAGAAATGTAAAACATCCCTTTATTTTCTGTATTACTCTCTCTATTGATCTCTGCTTAAGGCTGCAATTAGAGAAAGAGTTAAGATTCCTCTTGCTTCTGGCTCAGCTGCAGCTGATTGTCTACTCTTGGCTCAGCATCCTCCTCCTATCCCAAATACTGCTCTGTGAAAGAGACTTCATCCAAGAAGAAACCCCCTAACACCTACGGGTGGGAGACAGAGCTACATAGCAATATCCTCTTTACAAAGCTTTGGCAGGGAAATATCAGTCACTTGCCCTGTACAAATAGAAATAAAAGCCAGTGTTGACACTGACCCAAAAATCCTGGGGTCTGACACATTAGATGATACTGTAGACAACTTCCACACAGCAGTTAGAGAGTATCAACGCTGCCAAATGGCACTGCAAAGATGAAGCTGAGGAAGGAAAAAACTGCTTCAGCCTCCGTAAGCAACTGTGAAAGCATCATTTTTTCTTCTTGCTAATAGTAAATTGGCCTGTCCATTGCTTTCAGACACCCTCCTCTCACATTTAAATACTATTAATTTTCAATTATCTTTCATCCTTCTTCACCTTAGAACACAAGTGTAAAGTCTCCAGCTGACTAGTTCTGGCATTTCAGGCTCTAGGAAAATAATGATTTTGGCTCTTCATATTCAGACTATGAAAAAAAGAAAAGTTTACACCCATTCATTTAAGGTATTTTCAAGATTAAAGAAACCATAAAGACATGTTTAACCACAGAAGACCGTGTTTTCTAATAGTATGGAGGAGCTTTTCGCATCCTTTTAAAGCAGGGATAAAAAAAAATCAGAACAATTCTGCGGCACAATTCCAGCCTGGGAAGGCCAGTGCATCCCTCCTCCCTCCAACGCACACTGTCCTGGGTGGAAATACAAACTAATGAAATCCTGTCCAGAGAATCCACAGAGAGAGGGAACTTTCAATGAAACAATATAGAGGGAAACACAGCACACTTTGATCACAACCCTCTCCCATGGGGAAGGCAACTGGGCTGTCAGACAACACAAATTCATGTACTCTCCTCCCACCTACACCCTGTATTTGCTGTTTTCTTGGTTTATGCATTGAAATGGACACAAGGCTTGGTGGCCATTCATGGCCCAGCATGGCCTCGTGCCCTGCCGAGGCACATCTTCCAACAAAAGGAGGGATGGGAGCAGAGGGAAGTGCTACTTCACAGCCACTTACTCTTCTCCCAGCCTCGTTGTTGTGCAGGTTCATCATGATGCGGGCGCTCTCGTAGGAGCCTCTCTGGTAAACCCTCTCACGCTCCCGGGCATCAACAAACTCCTTGGCGAAGCGGTATCCGTATTCGATGTTATCCCCGCAGCCGCCCCAAAGCCAGTCCCGGGGCAAGTCCTTGGGTCGCGCCGCTCGGCTGCAGCCGCAGGAGGAAAGCTCACCCTCCCGGCAGGCACGGCTCATGGCATTGACCACCCCAGCTGCACTCACTGCGTAGGTGAACGCCGTCTCCCGGCTGCCTGCGCAGAAAGACAGCGGTGTTAGGGGAGAGCCCACCACTCACTCCCTGCCTGCTGATAAGCTGTGAAGGAAGGCTGAGGGAGCCACCAAAATTCTTCTGCCTATTGAAAGGCAATATCTGCCTGAACTGTGTTCCTCTAAAGGTCTAAAAACCAAGTGAAACCAATCCACCATAGCACACAAGGTGTTTGGGAAGAGCAGGAGTCTCTTCTCATTCATGGTTGGATGACGGAGCAGGGAGGAAGGAGGTGAAGTGGGGCTGGAGCACAATGCCAGCCGGGCCGAAAAAACAGTGCCTGCGTCTGTGGGGCAGAAAGGGAAACAGACTCTGTCTTTCAGAAAAAAGAGATGTTAAATACAACTTTTAAAAGTCTGGTTCTTAAATTACTACTTCTCAAACATGATTTATGCACTTCACCCACTTGTTCCAATTTATTTAAAGTTATAGCATTTTACAAAGCCTCCTGGTATCAAAGGAAATGCATAGCAGAAGAACACATAACTTTCCACCCTACGCATAAGCCAGGCATTTTGTAGAAGGTTATTTAAAACTAAAAACAACCTGTGCTGCTTAGTATCCACCATTCCAGTGCATGTGAATATGGCAAGTGAGTCCATGGGCAATCATCTTTACAAATTACAGGGAAGAAAAAAACCTTGGCACAAGGCAGCCTTGAAGGTTTTCTCCTGCATCTTGTGCCCTTAAATGGAAATTGAAAACCTGGAGTTTCAAACTTTCAGAAGAAAAAAGTTACAATACCCACAGTGTAAGACATGGCCATGTACCATCCTCTTGACAGAACCTAATCCCACCTTTATTCAGAGCCAAACTTCCCCTATTGCTTTTCCAAGTCTGCTACAAGTTCTGACTACAACCAGAAAAGCTTTCAAAGAGGCAAAAAACCAAAATGCAAAACTTGCACCAGACAGCTCACTTGAAGTTTGTTTTTCATCTTAAAAGACAGCATCCCACTAGATCTTTTCCAAGATTCCCAGAATGATGGAGAACAGACTAAATATTTCCTTTTTTTTTTCATTTATGAGTTAAGCTTTATTCCCAATCTTCAGTGCAATCAATAGATCAAGCTAGTTTTTAATCTTGATTTTACAAGATTTTTCTTAGGGAACAGCATGGGCTCTTATAAAATTTGGGCCTTAAGAGGTTGCATTTTGGACACGTCACATCTATTTAGGCAGTAACATTTTGAGGCAGAAACTCTTTGTACATGACCTACCATAACAGGTCAAATCTTAACAGGAACTTTAGAGCACTTCTGGAACACAAATAACTTGCAGTCTGGTCCACATTCAACATCAAGATGACACCATGCTCAGAGCAGCTTTGTTAATGTAACAGCTGTCATCTGCTGGATTAATTGTAGTAATAGAGGCTGGTTTTCAATGGGTAAAATTGGAAGTCTTATGTTGATCTTTCGATTAGATTTGAAGGAGATAAGAAGCACTTTGGTCCTTTACTTACATCTGTCTATCCTCACAGCCACCTGCCCATGGAAGTACTTATATGAGTTATGGATATAAAGGGTTACAGGAATAGCCTTTTCAGTTAAAAAAGATTTGGCTTTATACAGTGACTTATGCCTTGCATTCACTGCAAACTGTAGCAGGGGGAACCTCATACAGATTTTAATGTTCCCATTTGCTCTGTAACACACATTTTTGGATTAAATCCTTAAGCAAAATTTCCACTAGACTGAGAGGAAAGAAACGTGGTCTGCTTCGGACCACAGGACTCGCCTCTTCCGCTCTGTTTTATTCTTTTTCATGTTTAGTTAGCTCATGCTTTCACACGGTTAACTACACCGTTTATTGCAGGATTTGAACTCATAAAACTGACCCTTTTTTTACTAGTTTTCATTATTATCTTGGAGCATACTTTAAAGAACCTATTCTAAGTGGGAAGGAGAGGGAAAGGCTGGGGTACAGAACAGGTAGTTGCACCCCCAAGTTTCCTCCTTGAACATTTAGGCAAACTATAAAATAGCATCAGCTGCTGAAGCAGATTTCAAGCCCCTGCAGCCTGCAAGCCAACACAGCCTCAAGTCATCGACCCCAGGATCACATTAAGAGTGATGGTTCCACATGGATGAGTTACTCTGATTTTTGTTTTAAATTGTTAGGCACAACAGTGCTTTCCTTCACTGTCAAATATATCTGTCTTTTCCCACAGTCAACATTTCTCTCTGTTGTAGCCATGGCAAGGAAACACACATTCCAAAATCACTCAAGTCCCCTCTCTCCCATATATATAAAACATTGAAATGGAACTGTTCAATATATACACACTGTAAGAAGCCACCCACAGAGCAAGGATCTGCCCTTTACACTTGATATGTGTAAGTCTGCAAGAACAGAACAATTTTTTTTATATATATACCTGAACATAAAGATACAAAATGCTCTTTGTCTCGTATTTTAAAAGCATTCAATATCAGGCAGCAGGCGTGAATAAACTGGACCCCAACTATACTGAGCTGCTGGGGGAGGATCCAGTTATTTTATTATATGTTAGCACTTAGGTATTTGCAAAGCCTAAGCGCAGACAGCCCTGCACTGGCCCCAAAGCCAGGAGATGGCACAAGGCAGGGAAGGCAGCAAGGACCATGGCCTGCCCTGGGCACCAGTAGTAAACGAAAGCAGCAGAGAACAAAAGCCCTAAAATTTTGCAGTTCAATAAGCCTCAGAACAAGTTTCCAAACCCAATGCTAGGTTTATTTGTACAGCTTTAGCTTACTTTGCAGGATAAATCCTGGAAGAAAGACAGTCCATTTATACGCTGGGGTAATTACTGTGCTGTCAGTCAGTGCTTGGCCTAGGCGCTCCTGTGCACAGCCAGTGACAATGCCTCCTTAACTCAGATGACAAAATACTTCTAAGCTACATGCATTCAGAACCTGACTACCATCTTCTCACGTCAGCAAGAGTAAGGAGTATCTGGCAGTCTCTGACAAGCCAGGGTATGCAGGCTGAAGTAAAACTGAATCAGGCTCTAAAAGTACCCATTTTTCCCTCGACTCAGAGGAAGAGCAACTGATCATTACCAAAGGTCAGCATGAAATAATACAACTGTTACCCACAACACCTTTCTTATTCTTAGTGAATACACTCTTTAGGCTCTTTAACTGTTGAATATGGCCATTAACCTTGCTTCCATGAGCAATTAGAATAAGTGCCTTAATTACATGATGAATTGCTGTGTAGACATCGGCTAATACAGTCATATTCAGCAGGAGGGTTCAGGAAAGTTATTTAACTTGAAAGAAACCACCTTTATATAGATCTGTCATGCTTGGGAAGGGCAGAAACTTCTATTCCAGACAGACACCACAAACTGCGAGCCCAATCCTGTACCTTGCTTCACACCAACAGTCCCCTTGAGCTAATTTTCACTTGCTTGGATAATAAATAAAGGACCAAAGGATGAAGGCCTAAATGTTAAAAAGATAGTTTTTCTGACATTTGTTAGACTATGAGAACAGAAAGGCATACAGAAAAAGCTTTCTTTCATGTCTCGTGTGCTTTCAGGCTTTTGCTCGGGTAGGGTAAAAAAATCCAAACTCTATGAGGGGGGTTAATACTGCACTTGTAAAAATCTTAGGGATGAGTGTTTATCTACAATCAGCTGTTCCAATTAGGTACTTCTATGTAATAGATCTTTTTACATTTGTCTACTTACAAATAAAAACTTTTAACAAAAATTGAGACCAAATGTGAATTGACGTATTCCTTCAACCTTAACCAGAGTTAGCCCATTTACAGATAAACCTAACTTGAGTCTGACTTTAAAACTTTGTTTTGTTAAAGCAGGACATAAAAAAATGGATATAAAAGCTTCACCCCTCCAACTAAAAAGCACTGCCGAGTTTCTCAGTGTATTGATTACTACATTAAAAAATCATAACTTTCAAACATAAACATAGGCGTTTCCTAGTTGCTTGCACACAATCAGGATTCTGACTAGGAAAATAAAGGGAAGGTTTCACCATGGACCCAGTTCAACAGCACTGTTTAAAATTTTGCCAAGGACTTTAAAATACGATGCGACAGGAAAGGCAGGCAGCACATGAGCACTGGAAAGCACTTTTCAAAGAATATCTGATAGGGAAGGAGTTAGGTGCCCATGAAATTGTGGTAAGATGCTAAACAGGAATTGTCTCTCTTACCAGCAATGTGATTACATTAAAGACAAGTTACAATCACACATTTGGTCCTGCTAGAACTGTTTTCATAAAAACTAACATTAACATAAACCTACCTTTCTCAAAAAAAAAAAAAAAGCTACCATATCTGCTATCAAAAAAAAAAAAACAAGAAGGAATCGCTTATAAACACTAACAGAGAGCACAGCAATTTTCAGTTAACCTCCAGACCAAGAGCAATTTATCATGCAGCTACTAACTTTGCAACTAGGCATAGACATCTTTAATTTTACGAGACACTGCTGCTTCTCATTCTCTTAGACTGCCTTCATTTTGTCTCAGATTTTCTAAAAGGAGAGTTCAGAGATGCATTTCCCTTTCTCCTTTACTCCCATATACAAATATACATTCCTACTTTGTCTTCCAAGACACATGGCTGGACAGTGGTGGGAAATCACCTCCAGCTACAAATAATTCAACTCCTTTGCCAACTTTTAAAAACACTTGATTGTATACAGTCCTCAGTAAGAACCTGGCAAGAGATCCAAGTGCAATGCAGCATGTACCATACATATCCTTAGACAAGAGTTTAATCATAAAGATGTTGCTTCCTACCTATCTGCATGACTCTGCCAAAAACAGAGTTGTTGTCCACAGTGCTGCAATTCCATCTTCTATGTCTGAACTGATACTGGCATTCCTTAATGCCCGTCTTTGCACCCTCTCCAATGAACTGCATATGGTCCTGATACAATTGGCAGAGTTTCTTCTGTCCTTGGGAAAGCCCTGCTAGCTGGCTACACAGTGGCTGGGCTCCTATTATATATACCTCTGACATCTGAACAGGGTTCATGGGGTTCATAGGGTTCATCCCTAAAGACCTGCATAAAGAAAGATTTGAATTAATAAAGAAAAGATTCAAAAATGAAGAAAAAAAATAAAGTCTATAAATCCCAAACAGAACTATATCTTATACATGAGCATACAACTCCAGGTTTTGCTAACAAGTGAGAAAAAGCAAAACAGAAGAAAAAGCATACTTATATATGAAACTTTTTTTTAAAAGACAGTTCAGAAGTTATTAGATCCCAGCCATGTGGCTATCACAGTACATCAGGCACTGAAGTAAGACACAGACTTGGAAGACTTGCATTTAAGCAGTCCTTCACCAACTTAAATGAACATAATAAAAAAAAATAGAAGTTCCCAACAACTGCAAGATCAGAAAAATAAATAAAACAAAACCAAAAAAGCCCTCAAACTCCAACTTCTTTTAACATGCATTTTAGATTTAAGTTTGGATTTTTCAATCTGTTCTACTCTAAAGAATCAGGGAAACCTTTAACAAGCCAGAAGTTTGAAACTTGCTATAGACTACTCCTAGCTTCTTCCGAACCACACACAAAAACATAAGAGGCAAGTATATTCACTGTAAACAAAAATCAATGCTGCTTTCTTCATTCTTAAAGTGCTCTTCACATCATATATTTCAATCAAAAAGTGACCATTAATCCAAAAAGGATCATTTGAAGTAGCAGAGAAACACCCACTCAAAGAACTCTCAACATCGTACACTATCCAGAAAGAGATAATTTGCCAAAGCAGAAATTTAAATGTACTTCTTTGTAACAAAATACACTTATAAACACTGATGTTCCAGGAAAGTTCAAACCAAAACTTTAACAAAAGTTTTTACTTGTAAGTCAGTATTCTTGCTTATATATGCAAAATTTCTAACCTAAGTGAGTCAAGATGGCTTTTAAGAGAGGCAATTGTAGTCATTTAAGGAGAATCCACAGAGAATCTACTGTATAACTTTCTAAAAACTGAATTGTACAACACGAGATGTTGATTTACACTATGAGAGAGACCTGTTCATTTTACTACACAAATTATTACAACTAGAACATTACTCCCCTGCTGTCTCGTTCATGTGGTACTCCCTCTGAAATGAAGTACATACAGAAGAAGTAAATAGATATTTAATCAAGCAAATCTTCACACCCCCTTTTAAAATCAAGTCGACGCAAGATGCTTACCACCAAGAGCTGGCTTCTATTACAACATGGGTAAAAGAAGAGAAGATGGCCAGAGTCACTACGAGGTACTGAGAAGCCATTGTACTGCCAACTGTCCCCAAAGCACCTCCTTGGATTAATACTGCAGTGGATTTCTAGAGGGGGGAAAGAAAGGATCAGATTGTTTATTGCTTCCCAGACTATTTTCGAGCACTCAAGTTTAAACAGCGGAAGTACCCGTGCCCCTTTTAACGTGACTCTGACTCTCCTGCCCCTCTCCTCGCCGATGCTCTGGGGCCAGGCGCACGTCGCGGCTCCCACTCCACCGGGCAGAACCCACCCCCAACCCCGACACCGCCTTCCCGGGGCGGCCACAGCACCGATCCGCGCCCGCCTGTCCCGCGGCCCCACTGCTCCCCGCAACCGGCCGGACGGGACGAGGCCCCTGCTCCGGTCACGGGAGACACCGCTCCCCGCCCGGCCGCCCCCCTACCCGGGGCTACAGGCGACCCGCGGGTCACGGGACGAGCATTACCCCATCTCTCCCCGCTCCGGAGTCAGCACCGTCGACACGAAACGCTCCCGGCCAGCTAAAGGTGCCTTCGGGTTGGCAAAGTGAGCCCGAGCGGACGCGGGAGATGCCGGTGCCAAGAGGGGTAGGTACCGCAGGGGACTCGGGGGGGGGCCGCCAGCTCCCGCACGGTCGCCGCCCTCCCCTTCTGCCCCCTAACGCATCTCGCTGCAGCCGCACGCTCTCCGCGATCACCGAGGTAGCCCCAAGCTCCGCGCTGGCGCCACGGTGACAGCCACGACAACAGCCCCCGGGACCGGTACCGGTCCGAGGAGGTATCTAGAGCTACAAGTGCGGGCTCCGCGTTCAGACCCGACCCCTGCAACAATCAGGCTGCCGCCCTGGAAGTCAAACGTTTCCCCCGACAGGTCCCACGATCACCGCCTGCGTCCTCACACGGGACTCAAACGCGCTAACCAGTGCCATTCACTGTTTTTTATTTCCCCTCCCCTCGGAAGGAGGGAATAAAAAAAGAAAGAAAAAAAAAAAAAAAGACGTTTCGACACTTGGGGGCTCCCTATTCATTCTCAAAAAGTCTTCGCTTCTGAATTGAAGGTGCTCTTAATTCTAATTTATTTCTGTTTGCGAAGGGTCGGGAGGAGAGACCGATCACAGTGCCGCGACGGCGAGCAGGGCTGACGCGGAAGCTGCCGGGATCCACGCGGAGAAGCCGCAGTCACTCAGGCTGGGGCTCCTGCCCCCGTGCCGGGGCCAAGCCTCCGCTCGCCCCTGGCAGCTTCCTGCGGGTCCAACACCTCCTGCCCGGGGGGGTCCCCAGATCCTCGGTGATGGGGGGCGTGAGCAGAGCCGGTCTCCCACAGCAGAACGATCCCTTCCGCAATCGACGGGAGCAACCCCGGGAAAGGTGCGAAAGCAGAGAGCATATTTAAGCTAGTGACGAGGCAAAGCAAGGGGTGCGAGGAGCTCGCTGGGGCACCCAAAACACAGCACCAGTTCTGGGGCTTTTCTTTCATCTGTTAATTCTTAAAAATAATTACAACAATAATAAAGAAATGTCACGGAACTGCCCGAGCCCTGAAGAGTCTGGACACACTTGTGTCCAAGCGGGACACCAACAGATAGATGTGCAGCCGCCAAGCTGCCCCGGCTGGAGGGTGATCGGGGCTCGCCGGGCGCGGAATAAGCCGGTGGCCGAGGCAAGGTGGGGAGGGACCCGGACGACGGGGCCAAAGCCCCCCTGTCCTGTTCAAAGAGCCCGGGTGTTCCCCCGGGACTGGCAGTCGTCAGCGCTGCACCCGGCCCGAGCCCCGCTCCTGCAGCCGCCGGGGAGCTATGCCGCACCGCTCCCAACAGGGGGCAGCCTCGGCCGCCGCAGCGCCGGGAGGCAGCGGGGACGGGGCGGCTGTTGTCCCTCCGACGGCACCTCCCGTCCGCATCACCGCTGTTATCGCCCTCCTCGTCCTCCTGCCACAGCGCTGCGCGGGGAGGCGGGAGGAGCCACCTGCGGGTGAAGGCCCAGCCCCTCCAGCCCTTCCCTTCTCCACACAGCACCTGACGGGCTGCCATCAAAACCAAAACTAAACTATAAAACCAAAAAAAAAAAAAACGCAAACCAACAAAAAAACCCCTCACGCCGGCAGCATTGCCTATCAGGAGTGCAAGGCACCGTTTTCAACTTTGTAGGGCCGCGGAGATTGGTTTTTTGGCATTTAATGCACCCCATGCGGAGCCCGCGCTCTTTGCTGACATGAAAAGGGAGGCTTTTACAGATCCTGCAGCCGCGGGATCGCCTGTGATCCTGTTTTACACAGGGTGTCTGGAAAGCCTGCGAAGGCATCTGGTTTTCTAGGAGCACTACCTGCGGGAAGGCAGCAACCCGAGCCCCGGCTCCGGGGGGCTGTAAACCGCGGCGGCCTCCGCGGGCGGCTCCGCGGGGAACCCCCCGGCCGGCCCCGACTTCCCGCTGCGGCTTTACATGCATCTGGGACAGGCGGAGCCCAGGTTTCACGTCTGCAGAGAAAGGCACCATCTGGGTCCCCCAGCCCAGCTCTCTCCCACCGGGGAGACAGCAGGGGAGTCCCGAGGGGGCGAGGGCGCACCTCCGTCCTTCCCTCCACGCCAGCCCTGGCGGGGGAAGTGCTTCGCTCCTCGGCCCAGCTGAACTCTCCGTGACCCGCCGAGCGCAACCGATTTAGCATACAATTGCCAATTAAAAACAAACAAACAAACAACGAAAAGCCAACAGCCTTTCCAACATGGAGTCCTCGCAGCGCCAAGGGGGACCCCGAGGACCGCGCTCCTCCGAGCTGACCCAGGCGGGACCCTCTGCAGATACAGAGTGATAATCTCCAGAAATTTAGAATAAAATTAAAAAGGATGGGGGGGGGGGGGGAGAGATCTGACTCCAGGTCCTCCGCTGGCCCCCAGCCAGCTCTCCTTAAAGGTACAGGCCACCATTAGCGCCGACAACGAACTCCTCCAAGAAAGTTTGGGAAGTTTGGAAAGATGTCTTTAAATTCGCGCGAGGAGCCTCTGCCAGAAAGATGCACCGGGGCACAGCGGGCAGAGCGAACCCAGCAAGTGTCCCTGCGGTGGGCAGCCT
>JANRGW010034297.1:14004-30043 GCA_024733675.1 Psilopsiagon aymara | reverse complement strand
TCACAAGAGCAGAGTCGAGGGGCAGGATCACCTCCCTTGACCTGCTGGTCACGCTCCTTTTGATGCAGCCCAGGATAAGTTTGGCTTTCTGGGCTGCAAGCAAGCGCTGCTGGCTCATGCTCATTTTCTCATCAACCAGCACCCCCAAGTCCTTCTCCTCAGGGCTGCTCTGAATCTCTTCTCTGCCCAAACTGTAGCTATGCCTGAGATTGCTCTGACACAGGTGTAGAACCTTGCAGTTGTCATGATTAAACTTCATCAGCCCACCTTACAAGTGTGTCAAGGTCCCTCTGGATAGCATTCCTTCCGTCCAATGTATCAACTGAACCACCCAGCTTGGTGTCATGGGCAAACTTGCTGAGGGCGCACTCAATATGTGTGAAATGTCTGAAATTTAATTAGTGTGCTGTTAGCTTCTACACTTAATGACAACTGGTTTAATGTCAACATTTTTGTTGGCACTGCAGTTCATTTTATTATAATTTTCATCAACTCTGGGACTAAATTCAGAATTCTTGCTTTCGATATCAAGAATGGTAAGAATCAACACCTTTTCTCTGTTTTCATAGAGAAACATTGGTTTCTTGCCTCTTTTGAGTAAAAAGAAAACATTAGTTTACAATAGTACATTTTCAGTGAAGTCAGCGTGTGATATCCCTCCAATGTGTAATCATCACTTTATGCAATAACACTGTATCTTCAAACAATTTCCAGTATAAGTTTGCTTGTCCTTTATTTTGTAACTCCCCACAATTGGGACTGGTCTTTTTTCACTCTTCATTATCTTAACCACTTATGTCCAAGTACTTAAGGTTTTCCTATTCTTGCATAAGTGTGGGATATGAATATATTACTACATGATATATTGACTTCGTATGAATGATAAGTGACATTATTTCCCAGCATATAAAAAACCCAAAACCTAGCAATTTATTAATGAAAATCAGTAAAACACACTTCAAGAAAGTGGTTTAATATTTCTTTTATTCTGCTTTTCTTTCTTCTTCCCTCCATCCTTATTCCTTCTTGAAAACATCACAAGCGTGGTATGCATAATGTGGAAAGGATAATAGTCTTCAAATAAACCTTATCCAGCCTTGCTCACAGCACATACAAAGGACACCTTCCTAGCAAAATAAACTGCTTTGCAACCAACCCTTCCAAAAACATATTTGGCATTTTAATTACTCAGATTTTTTCCTTCCCATTGATCAAGCTGATTAAACAGATAGAGAAATGCAGCTAAGAAAAGTGTATGAAAAGAAAAAAAATGATGCTTTTATACATACTTAGGTAATGTCAGTGCTGTCAAGGCTCGCTGTGTCAGATCAGCACTCATCACGTCTATGAAGCACACCATGTAAATAAAATAGTGACAGGCAGGACTGGCTCAATGAAGGACACAAAATTCATCCTTTTGTGTTTTGGGGTTTTTTTTTTTTGGCTTTTTTTTTTTTTTTTCAGTAGCTCATCACTTGCGTGAAGAATATTTGATAAATACCCAATACGCTGTAGACTGACACAGCTCTCAATGCAACTATTAATAGTAGTAGCTGTGCTAATGTACATAATGAGCTAATTAGCTGTGGTATAAACATGAAGTGCTGCATATAAAAGGCTTTTAAATCCCAGATATCTTCAAGTTTTAATCAGCTTGCTCAAAAATAACCAGTGTTTTGGCTGTGCTGGTTTGACTGTAGTTTTAGAAATACTGTCAAAAAGGCGATTGTCCATAATTTAGTCAGGAAATAATTGTATTATCTGAGAAATAACCGAAATGTTGATAAGCCACAGTGTCTTGCAGTATTGGGCCATTGGGCAAAAATAAGCCTTTTCAGTGTAAGGTCAAACTCTGGTCAAACTGATTGCCAGAAAGAGAAAACTCTCTGTTCATTATCTAGATCTCTTCAGTCTACTCAGAGAAGGAATTTTGCAAGAGCTTTCAATTGCTAGAACAGAAAATAGATGCACTGAAATGCTATTACATTTACAGAAAGCTCCAGGATAATTTATTCATGAGATGGATTGTTGCTTTTGCGTACTCCTTATGTTAATCATTTTTTTGTACTTCCCAGTTAGGCCAGTGAAAACCACCCAATTAAGGTATTATTCAGGCATACAACTTCCAACCCTATCCAGAAATAAGAAGATGAAATATCCAAAGGTTTGGGTTTTTTGTTTGTTTGGGGTTTGTTTGGGGTTTTTTGGCCTTTTTTTTTTTTTTTTTTTTTTGTGGGGTTTGGGTTTTTTTGGGGGGTTTTTTTGGGTTTTTTTGTGCAGGGGATTGGGTTTGAGTTTGTTTTTTGTTTTTTGGTTTTTTTTTTTTTTTTTGAGGGGGAGGGGTGCCTGTTTGGTTTGGTTTTGTTTGGTTTTTTTTTTCTTTTTTTTTTTTTTAGAAGCCTCTAAGAGGTTCAGCTCAAGTAGGTAGAAAGGGGTCCAGGAGAAGACTACTTGCATGGCAACTAGAGCCTAGTTGACCATGTCGAGGAGCTAGGTCCTTCTCACCAAGTTCACAATGTCCCTCTGCAGTGGTAAACTTTCCAGCCTTTCTGAAGGGAATCAAGGGCTTTGTTTCACTCTCATGCAGAGAGCTGGTGACTGAGGAGGGCTTTCATGGCTGATTTCTGATGAACCTGTTGACACGCAGATTGGTGCTGCTTTTCAGGTATAAACCTTGTCTGTCATGCTCCAAGAGGCAAATCAGTAGACAAAAAGACCCAACAAAAATACCCATAATTGGAGGTACCTCCATAGTAGCGATGTTTACCAGTTCAAGGCAGTGGGTGCATGAGCAGGGAAAGCAGCTAGTTCATTACTTTGTGAATCTGTAGTTCTTTACTCCTTGAAAAATTAGGATAGCAGAAGCAGAGGCATCAGTTTTTCTGGCTTATTCCACCGTTGCAGTTGCATAGAGATCCAATGATTTAGGCCTTCAATACACAGTTTGAATGTTCTCCAACTATGGCTTTGTCCTGCAGATTTTTCCATAAGAAGCAATTATTCAGCCTTTAACAGCAGTTTTAAAAATCTTTGGTCTAATAGGAAAATATCATTTGGTGTGTCCAGCAAAGTTATGATTTTTTTTGTGTTTAAGTCAATTAAATTTTGTCTGAAGCAGGGTTTAAGTACTGTGGCATTGCAGTTAAAGATCAAAACTGATTGTGTTTTGCATGCCAATACTGTTAAACCATACTATTTAAGAAATACCTGTTTTTTCAATAACTGATTCCACTGTTTATTTGAAGTGTGAATTTAAGCAGGTAGTGCTTATAATATGTAAATCATTGATCTTCAGACTTTAATCTCTATGATCCCATTTAACCCGGTGATGTGTGTATGCCTTGTATTGTTTATTGAGATATGAGGTAAAATATAAATTAAATATCTGGGGAATCAAAATTATGTTCCTAACACTTTCTTAATCTGCATGGCATACTTAATGCTAGATGTGTTAGACAGCCACTTGTATATTTCCCTGATGAACAGTAATATGGGCATACTGGAAAGGGTAAACATATTAATTAAAGCCTGCACATCTCTCCTTCTTGAGAGTGTAATCATTAAATTGATTTTTCCAGTCTGACATGTAATTGTTCCAGCGATGGAATCCTGCTTTCCACTCTCGTTCTGCTTCATCAATATTTCCTGTAAAACATGAAATGATTACATTAATTTAAATACGAATCTCTTTATATGCTAATTGAAAAATAATTTTGATTATCAATGTCACTTGCTCCAGGTACATTGTACGGTGGTCTTTTGTCTCTTTTCTTAAACCTGGAATGACTGAAATCACTTTGATTAACACTTGGTCTTTACATCAGGAATGAAGGATATTATTCTGGCACACCACAAGATATATAAATATACTTCTGTATAGCCTCATTGCTTTTGGATAATACTTGTGTTCATCAAAGTTATAATATTAATACCATCTCTTTTTTTTTTTTTTTTTTTTTTTAATCCTCCAAGTATCACTTTGGTTCAGCACAGTCTACAGTGAAACTGGCATATCCCTAAGACTATGTTATACAACCAGAGATAGGTACTTGCAAAGATACAGTGAAATCACAGCTTTGCTCAAGAAAACAATAGTATTGCTGTTAGTTTCAATGGTTTTCATCCAATGGATGGCCAGGATTTCACCCTACTGTGGCATAAATCTGCAAGTTTCAAGAGTAAAGGGGAACAAGTTTGAAGAAGGATACTGTAAAATGTGCACTATGTCATCGTGGAACCATCTTCTCTTTTTCATTCTAGCCCGTAAAATGTTTGCTGGCCAGTCCTGTGTCCCAGGGCAATATTTATTGCCAAATTTGTTATAGGCGTTAGGGCAGAGTGTGGGAATGAGAAGAGTAATAAAAATATATCATTGTACAAGGTATTTTATGGACAGGGATCACTTCCTCCAGTCCCAAAAGGTAATTAACACTAAATGCAGTGACCTTGCAGGAAAAATACATTCAACAAGTAAAGGAAAGATAATGTATGTAGGCTCTATCACATACTGTGGCTTATTATTTTACATCAGTTGTAGACTTTAAGGAAATGTTTAGAAATGATTTATGATCTGTGAATGCTTTATTCATTTTGGACCTAATTATCTCAGTTTCCCATATTGACATAGCTCATTTCCAAAAAGCTTAGTAACTGTGTTCACGAGATAAAAATTCCATGGTTTCTTTACGCTTTTTTGACTGTATGTTCTTCTGCTGCAGTAGAGCATAGGCCCTTTTCCTCCATAAATATACCCTTTTTTATGATCTGCCAGCACTGCAAGTTTAACTGGTTATGTGAAAATGAAATATTTTTGTGTTTTGCACGTCAGATGTCAAAATATTCTGGAAAGAGAGTTAGCAGATTCAGAGATTAAGTTTGGAGAAGCATCCAGTATTTTGGTTGCTTATTTGCACTTTAGCTCAACATTTGCAAACCTTTTTGGTCTGGAAATCCAGATGGAAATTTAATGAGACTTTGAAATGAGATTTACATTGCTCCTTGATTTCCGTGAGACCAGAAATAAAACCAAAATACTTTTTTCTTGCAAAGGTTTAGTGCTACTCCTTGTAGTTGAAAGGGAAATTGTGAACAACAAATATAGGAAAAAATATTAAAAAATAAACCACACTCCTCTCCCTCAGTTCAAAGATGTAAATAAGCCTGGTTACATTGTGATCAAAGAAAAGTTCAGATATATTTTAATTATAATTGCAGACTGAAGAAAAAAATGAGGATTTTTAAATGCTGGTAACAATCAAACTACATTTTGACCAGTAAACTGTGCAGATATGACTCACAGCACTATGGGGAGAAGACATGCACAACATATTACTTTCCTGACTCCAAGAGCTTGTGTTTGCTTGTTTCTAAATTTAAAAATGTAGCCAGTGTCACTGGTAAAGACAGATTTTCCACTTACGGCAAATAAATGGGTATTTTAGTGTATGAACCAGTACTAGTGTTACTTGGAGAAAAATGCCTCAGCCGTATTTCTTGTCTTATTTTTGATTTGGGTATGCAGTTTTATTTATCCAGACAATGGCTCTACTTATGAAGTAAAATCCCTTGTCCCTCCTTTAATTTTTCAGGTTTAGATGTGTTTGAAGTCTGCCCAAACACTTTAGAAACTGAAATACTTCTAACATACACACATCTTCAATTAAAAATCACTCTTCACAAGTATAAATTCTAAGGCATTTTGGTGCCTCTGACAGATCACAGTGAGGAAGCAAGTCAGCTAGCAGTCAACAAGTAATTTGGAGTAGCCACTATTAGGAACCTAAAAGACAAAAGGGGAAGTAAAACACTGAAATGAGAACTTGGATTCCCATTTGGGTTTTTTTTTCAGTGATAAGATCCAAATTGAAGTCTCAAGTCAATGCATCCCATTATCACCAATATCATCAATCTCTGAAGCAACCACCCATGACTTGGATGATCTGACACCTGGAAGGCAAAAAAAAGGAAAAAAAACACCCACTAAAAATACCCCCTCAGCATTAGAGAATTCAACTTGACCAATAATTAAAGTGCTCGTAGCACTGAAATACTACAGTGAGGTGCAGCACTATGAAAGTCAGCTAATAATACAGTGAGGTTATTTTGCTATATGCAATCATTTAGGCAATCCCAAACCTTATGCTAATACTGATTAGCCTAATGAAAAGTCCACTGAAGTTTTCAAGGAGAAAAGCAGATATTTCAGTAAGCAATGAATCATACCTCAGTCCTCAGAAAGGTCCCAGTTTAACAGACCAAAAAATGAAAGTTCTTGGGGTTTTTTTTATTCTTTGGCAGTATAGGCGCAGACAGCTGGCATTTCATTTATTTCCACACAGGCACACAGCCTTTACTTTAATAGCATTACAGCAAAGTTAAATTTATCTCCATACATCATTTGCCGAACTGCCAGATGTGCCAATAAAATGCAATCTTACATGTATTTTTGTGTATTAACATTAAGATTGGGGCAAAGGCCACATAGCTGTTATGATATAGCAAAATTAATAAGGGATGACAAGTTAGAATTAATTTTTATGTCTTTAATAGCCCATAAATATGAGTACCTGCAAACTTCTTGATTCATTAGTATGATTAATGCTAGAAGTTTATGCTGTAGATTCTCGTTGTGATAGTTTCTACACAAATGTGCAGAAAGAAGAAAACAAATGGCATCTATACTTCATTATCTCTATTCAGTGTTCTTTAATCACACACTCAGAATACAAGGCTTTTTTTCTTTTAACCACAACATATGTATTTCATATGTATTTTTAAGGACTTAAGATTTTTAAAGTTTTATTTCTTTTATTCTTCCAAAATCAATAGAGCTCTCTGGGAGATGAAATGATGTAAGGGCTGTTATCTTTCCTATGACCCAGGATAGAAGGTACTGGAGTTAGAAAGAAATCAGATTAAGGTACACAGCTTATTGTCCATAGGTGTACGAGTAAAATCTTTGTTGGTAAGTGTAGTAATATGGATGAGGCTAATTTTGATTCGTTCACTTTTCTGGATGCATACTAAGTGTAATATCTAGCTCTGTGGAAATTGAAAACTAATTCTGGTGGTGAATTATTTAAATATTCAATTTTTTAATATTCTTACTACCCCGAGTGTTTAGCTCTATAGAATCCAGGCACTGTTTAGAGTACCACTGCAAATATATTTTTTTGTTGAACTTTTCAAAATGTTCAAAGGTTCAACTTTGCCTCCACATTCAAAATCTTTTTAGCATGGCTTAAGCAATCTGCTGTAGTAGAAGTTATCTCTGCCCATGGCAGGGTGGCTGGAACTAGATGCTCTTTAAGCTCTCTTCCACTCAAACCATTCTATGATACAGTAATATCAAATACATATGATACATATTTTTCTATTTTATTAGGCACACAAAAATAGTAATGGAACAATAAATGTAAGAGTTGGCTGCCTGCAACTTTCTATGATCAAGAGGAAACAGGCATATATAAATAGTTAAGGCTCTAGATGCATTAAAAATTGTGTTAAGGAGGTAGAATCTAATATAGATGATTTTATAATAAACATATGATTGCTTTAAAAGCTACTTAAGAGTCACTTACTATTTACTGTCCCTCTGTGTGTTTCTTTAGAAGCAGTTTTCAGAAAAAGTTCTGGTGATTGCCTCAGCGCTCGTGCCCTGGAATGAAATACTAAATTCCAAATGCTTCTGGCCTGTCTTGTGGTGAGTAGGAACAGAGGGTGTTCTTGTTGCCTCTGCAATAAGTTGAAATCTGCATAGAAATTGTGTCTAGTTGGAACTGGGAGCCCACATAAGGCATGTCTAGGTCCAGCTTACCTGTCTAGTGGTTATTATCAAGCTGGACATAAATCCACAAATTTTGACTTGTCTTCAATTATACTTTTATATATTGAAATTAAAGGAGAAAATATTGAGAAATCTCCTAAATTCATGCAAAGTACTCTAGAAATATAATGGCCAGTACTTTATATAATGGTTGGTACTGTTGCATTAATGTGTAAGGCTTTTATTTTTTATTTTTTTTCTCACTGGTTTTCTCAATCCATAACCATAACAATTTTTAATTTTATTTTTTTTTAGCATATCTGATTTGGTTGCTTAAGGAAAGTGAAAAATATTCAACCATAAAGGTAGAAGGGACTAAATATTTTCTCTCTTTTCTATATTTAAATGTGTCAAAGAACTTGTCTTACTCTGCCTGTCATGGAAAGAGGCTTGCTCAGGTACTGGACATATTTGGAGCTGGCCATTGCATGCCAAGAAGACCTCAAGGGTGTAGCAAGGCTTGTTTTAGGAAAGGATCAGTAGCTAAATGTGTGGCCCATTACCAAGCACATTCACACCAAATTCTGACCACTTGGCACAAGAAATTCACTTGCAATTTCTCCAAAATAAGTTGGTTTGATTGTTTTCTTCAGGTTCTACCTAATAAAATTCCACTTTGTGTATATGAACCCTACTTGCAATAATGATAGCATAAGTTTTCCATACTTCTTGTTCTCTGTCATCTTATATCACGTTAAAGCAACTTTCTTTTTCTAAGAATATTTCAATGTAAGAAGTAACAGAAAAGATGGAACTTCAGAAAACTAGGAAATACATATAGCATGCGCTGTCCTTTGGGCAAAAAAGGAGATAGGAAATGCAAAATAATATTTCAGTTAAGAGAATTATTACAGTATAAAGTATTATATCATTATTGTAAGCAGAATCTTTAAGGTTTCTTTGTTAGAATTGTATAAGATTGTATTCAGAACATAATTAGAAACAGTATTTCTGTTACAGTATTTCAAGGACTGATAGATGTAGATACAAAGCAGCACTACTTCTTGACCATATTCTTGTTTTGCTTCTATATGTAGGATCCAGGCATGATGTAAAAATACATTCAGGAATTTCTTTTAATTAAATGATGTAAATTTATCTGGTAAATTACGGAATCTGGTGAAGTGACGTATTTGTCTCCTGGCAGATCCAGAGTGTTGCTTTGTCATCCTTCGCACCACAGAACCATGTAAAGCACCCCTGCAGTCCTGCCAAGATGTGTTCAGCTATGTCTGGTGATGTGCTTTCTGTGTTTCACCACAGAGCATTAGGGTGTGCACAGTTCATTTATATGATGCATGTTAATCAGTGGGGGTTCACAGATAGGTCAAAGAAATATGTAACATATTCCTGTTCTCCTGGCTCAGCATAAAGGGCTTGTTAGAATTTTTGAAATCTCCCTAAATTCCATCCATAATTTGGTAGATTGATTTAAAATCACTGAGTATGCTATATAAATTATTTATTTTACCTACTGATTTTGCTTCTCTTGACTTTATTTAAAAATAGTTATTGAGTTGGAAGGCGATAAAAGTTGAGCCGTAATACAGTTATGTTCTCAAATCAGGTAGGAATAAGTTATTTCAAAAATAATCATCTGCGCCTCATGAAAGTTTATATATGTTAAGACTAATTCAAACTGCTAACAAAAATTACAAAAAGCTTGTAAATTACTGATTAACCTTTAAAAAGCATATCTTATTTTTGAAATGAGTTTTTTCCCTTCCTACCCCCCAGTCAAACAGCAGAATGCTGTTCCAGAGCTGCAAAATCACTTTATAAAACCAATTCCTTTTGAAGTCCAGAAGCACAGAGGCTTGGTCTGTTTGCTGGGCTTTGCAAAAACAGTGGCATCAGGCTCCTAAAGAAAGTCTGAGGCTTTGTCTTCAACTGAGCTTAAAGTTTCAAAAAGCAGGTTATATTTTTTATGTAGTGGAATCTCATGAATTTATAGTGTACAAGGTCAGGCACAAATCAGTTCTATTTTGCCCAGGCAAATCCTGAAGTCTCTGGATGTCATCAATGATTGACACTAGAAGTTCTCGAAATAGAACTCAATGTGCTCTCACATGAGGTGTAGAACAGAATTCCGTCTTTACAGCAGCCATGTACTTAATATCTTCTGTGTATTAGTTTCATGAGAATATAAGCCCATAAATAATAGATAATATCCCAATATAACATCCCACAAACTACCTCAGATACATGAAGTTTACACAGTATCCTCAGGAATCCAGACCCAGGCTGTGCCCATACTCTTGCTTAGAGTAGCTTAAGGACAGATTTTCTACAGAATTCTTAATGTCTCCTATTGGGGCTGTGTCTGCATTTTGGGAGAGGTAAGCTCTATGCTGCTGAAGTCATGAACCTTGGCCCCTAATACACACGAGGGTGCTACAGGGTAGTGAGCCACTGGCCTGAAGCATAGGGCACATTACATGGCACCCCCTTACCACAGCATGGGCAATTTTGTTCAACATGTGAACACCTCATGGAAGTTAACTCACAAACAAGAATGTAAAAATTTAAACTCAAGTATCATATTAATATAAAGCAAGTGATCCTTGTGTGAAAGTTATATAAAAGTATTTTTACCTGTCATTTCCAGGACTTTGGGAAAAAAATTATTCCAGAATTGACACTGCTTAGCATGTAATTTTGTCAGTATCTCCGAAGTGTTAGTATTTAATGTCAGATATTTTTGTTCAGTACTAGTGAAGACTGGCCATCTTGTTCCATTTATCAGGGTCCCATTTGGAGTTCTAAATGAGAAAAGAAACATTTCATTTGGAATGAGAAATTCCCTCAGCACATCAATAAAGCACTATTTGTTTTGTTTTTTATCTAAGAGCTATTTCAGCCTCAGTATGTTAGTTTAGAATCACTGAGGTATACTTTTCTAAGTAACGGGAAAAAAAAGAAGGTAAATTTGATTTAACTTCGTTTGAAAAAAAGTAGATTACCCTTTTGGGCTGCTTTGCTAAGGGGAAAAAGCTAATAAATAATCATATGCAACCTGCGTTTGGCAAATTTGAAGATTCTCACAGAAGCTTCTTCAATCCAGCCAAGCAGTCTGGGAGGTTGAGCGTTTATGTTTTGTTTGAATGCTGCTGATCCCTTCAGACAGACAAATATATTGGACTAAATAGCTCAGATAAAAGTGCAAGTAAATGTACATAGAATGCCTAAACTTTGGATGAGAGCTCTATTGGGAGAGAAAACAATTATTTCTCATTAAGAAGAAACTTCCTCCTTGAAGTATGTTGAGCTCTGTTAGCCGAGTGCCGAACAAGTACGGTCTCAAACCTTTTAGAAACTGTCAATAGGTACTGCCTTCTTGGCCCTTTCAAAGCAAGCTCTGCAGGTTAAAGGAT
This sequence comes from Psilopsiagon aymara, assembly GCA_024733675.1. Classification (NCBI taxonomy): domain Eukaryota; kingdom Metazoa; phylum Chordata; class Aves; order Psittaciformes; family Psittacidae; genus Psilopsiagon; species Psilopsiagon aymara. The sequence continues at coordinate 18,844 of JANRGW010034297.1, read as the reverse complement.
CACAGCTGTTAGTTTTAAAATAATTGTGATAAATATTTGCAATACAGCAGAATTCATAAGACTCTATAGACGGGCATTCAATTTTTCACCACCATAAAGGACATAGTATCTATATGACTAGAAAGAAAAAAGTGACTGGTTTAAGTATGCAGAACAACAAAATGGGGAGCATAGCATTAGGGAACAAATGAGAGTATTATTTTCAGAAAAAAAAAAAAAAAAAAAAAAAAAAGCAGTAAACAGTCACAGATCACCATTAGACCAGAAGAGGTTAGAATACAAATTAAACAACTTATTGCAGTATAATCAGAAGAATTAATTATTTTTTTTCTAAAAGCTGATATGAAGGGATCTGGGGTTTAGGGCAGAGCAACAGTATTTGATGATTCTTAGTGGGATAAACTAAGAACACTATTTAATTTGTTAATTTGGTTATCGCTACTTAATTTTTCACCTGGACTTTTCCCAAAAGTAGTGGTCAGATAGGAGTCCACGGTGTGAGGAGCTCACTTGAGTTCTGCTTGCAAGCAGTGGGAATAAAGTACTGAATGTAGGTGGAAACAGAGCGCAAGATTCAGCTACTAAGGTAATACCTGTATGTCTTAGTTCATTCAGAATTAATCAAGTTTTCAGCCCATGTTTTAGTACTCCGGAGTCTTTGGCAATTGGCTACTTACAGAAATGGTATTAGAGTAAGAGATTCAGCATGTCATTTCCTGAATTGCTCACTTCTTTACTGATTTTTCTTTACTAATTCAGCTCTGATTAACCTATAGTACCCTTTTTATCTGAGCATCTATCTTTGGCTCATGAGAATTATGACTTAAGCAGAGCTGACTTGCACTTCAGTTCAGGATCAGAACACTAATGGTGCTGTCAGTATTCATTTAACAGCTTTTATGCTATGAAATAAATCACGACATTCCACATTATAATTTACAGGTGGGGGGGGATTACACAATGGCTACAAATGCATTTTACTAAAAATGATTGAAAGAACTGTCAGGTGAACACAGCATTTTGAAATACATGAACCTGCTGATTATGATATTCTCTCTGCTTACTCTTCAAAGAAATGTCCACTAATTTCCCTCTTAGCTCCATTGTTGAAAATTTATTTCCCGATTTAAAAAGAAGTTCCTATTTACAGCAAAACAGAGATCACAGGAGTACAATTTTGAACAGGTAAGAAGTTGTTACAACTGTAACCTTGTTCTGTCACAATTGCTGTTCATTACATTTTACTAGTTAGTTCATGATGCAGTAAGTTATAAAATTTCCTGTTCTTTACACCAAACTGAAAATTTAATAATATTCATATGGAAAAAGAAAAGAATTGTGATAATATCCTTAATGAACAGAAAGGAATTCAATGCACTGCACAAACTTGTCTCTGTCCTTCTATGTTTGTATGGGCAGTCTTTGCTGATAGATATAGGAACTTGCTTCTACTGAAACAAAATTCAATTTCTATGGAAGCCTCCATCTTGTCATCTTTACCAATTCCTCAAACCTCTGCTCTTTTATTTTCTGGTACTGTTCAGTCATCTCTTCTTCAGTACCTTCCAGTTTTGCCCACCTCAGTGCTGTCAATGGACCCTGAAGGTGTATCCTGAAAGGGCTTGAGGCATGAAACTTCATGACAGAACTCTATCATGTACATCTGCCTTGTCAAACATTAATCACCTTTCTTAGACTTCTGTCCATATCTGTAAACTTTAGCTAGGGAAAACCTTCATTTTGATTGGAGAAAACGTGAGCTTTTTCACTGAGTTTTTAGAAGACAGCTAGCTCTTCTACATGCTTTTTAATATTTGCAGGAGTAAGTCTTATGGCAGTTAACAATTATTTGAATTGTTCCCAGACAAGAAATGCAAGAAAGGGCAAGGAAAAACAAACAAAATCAAACCATAACAAAAAAAACCCACCTGTGTTTAAACTTTGGTGTAAACAGGATTTGTTTTGTTATTTCAGCTATTTTTTTTTTTTCTTTGCATATACCCCAAAGTTATAGGCTGAACTCTCTCTCCTCTGTGATAATGTTACAGCAGCTTACTTGTAGTTACTTATTTCATTAAGATATGCCTTTAAGGCTGCCAAACTTATTTTCTCATTAATTTGAAAAACAGGTTATATTTGTGGGTTAAGTCTCCAGTAAAGCTGCTCTCATGTTTGACCTTTATACATATACATGCTCTCATTGAAGTTCACGAGCCTTATTTAATCTTGTGCGCAGTGGAAATTGCTTAGTATTACTCACTAAGACCAGGTTCTTCCCCCTTTGGGTATTGTATGTCAATAACATTATATTCTCAAGACTCATAGTACGTATATTATATTTGATATAGGAGTGAAAAAGGGTTAGAGGAACTTATTTGCTCATAATTTAGATATACTTAATGCCAATCTTCAACATCTTTAAAAAGAGAAAGTTAATTTGGCTCAGATGAAACATGCAACAACCTGAACACAGTTCTGTTAGTCATAATAAGCATACATAGATTACCATTCTCATTAATATAATCAATATAGCCTCTATTAATTGCCTGCATGTTTATTAATATTCACATAGCATTATTTTTGCAGATGGTTTATCATACACATACACAAAAAATGTAATTAACATTTTGTGATAAGCATTCATGATAAAAAGTATCTGCAATCTATTCACTTTAAATTTGTGAGTGAGCTCTGAATAGTTTTCACTCTTCTGTGGTATCACCACTTAACAGAGAAGTTCTTTTTCCAAGTCTCCTGAAAATGGTTTTAGGCTGTTTTAGGATTTACCTTCCTAATGAGTGTTGTAAATGCTAATTGTACCCCACACCAGTTCAGATTGTCCCAAGCTTTCACTGTGTTCCTATTTAGCTGCTCTGCTTGTAAATGGATCAGGTTAATAAGCTGAGTGTTTTTCTAGAGAAAAAGAAAAGCAAAACCTGCATCATTTTAGCTGTCTAACAAAGATGAATTATACCAACACAAACTCACTAAGAGATTCAGAGGCTGAAATACAATTTTAGCTTCAGTCCCTGGTAGCCCCTTCCACCAGACAGACAAATATTTTTTCTGCCTGGCTGAAGCTGTTCATAGACATATTGCTCCCTGAGAGGAAGCATGCACTAATATCACCTGAGCAGTGTGTTATTGCTCTTAATTGCCTCTTCAGTTGCAGCTGGCTACCCTCTGACTTGCTCTGAGAAGAGCTCAGCAAACTTATTTGCCTATGGTTCACTCAGTAGAGGATTTCCTATCCTGCTCATTGTGCAGAGCAGCAGCATGGTGGCCTCTCTGTGCACAGCCTGCCTCCCTTCTTTTCTCAGCAGGATGGCAGCAACACTACCAGCCACAGACACCAAGTCTGCTGTAAGGCAATTTCTTCCTCAGTGCCTCCTGCAGGTTATCACCAGACTGGCATTCTGCTGGTGTGTGCCCTATTAGCTGAACAGGTTGCCCACTGAGATTAATGAAAAGTTATGATAATGCCACTGCACCCTTTGTTTCCCTCATGCAGTAAGAATTAAAATCAAATGGAGACCTGCTCCTCCTAGGTGTGATTTTATTGACTTCACACAGGAAGTAAACAGTGATGCTCATTCCAGTTTGCCCTCTTTTTCTTTTAACAGCTGGTTTAAAAGGAGGAGAGAGTGAATGTGAATAATTTTTATTCTCTTTTCATGACTCCTTGGAGCTTACAGGCAGAACTGGCAATCAGCTATTTTTCATAGGATGGTGTTTTACAGTGTGTTAGTTACCATGGGCACAACATAGCAGGGAGGGGGGATGGCCTTAGAACACATGCAACAGCAGCAGTAACCCAATCTCTTTGTTTTCTACAGTTGCATTACAAAACCTTTAAGAATTACACAAACAGCTCAGCATCAAATAAGAAGCATGCAGTAAATGTTTCACCCCAGGGGTAGCTCTGGAAGTGATGGATGATTCTGCATGTGTCTACACTGCAAACAAAGGGAGCTGCTGAAGCTCATGCAGTTGTACCCCAAGTCACTCCAGAGCAGCCATGCGAAGGCTGCCAGCAGCACAGTATGGTGTCCAGCTTTGCAATCACTCAAGTAGCAGGCCAGCACAGGTATAAAATATGATAAGAGTGAATGTAATTAAGATGCTTTGTGTTTGTGCATGTTGAAGTATGCAATTAACTGCTTTTTCAGTGGTACTGTAAATTTTGGTTGTGTTGTCTCCTATATACATCTTCTGCCAGGTGAAAGGGAGTACTCACAGGGCAGAGAAATCCAAGGTTTGGGAGAAATGATGAAAAGAATGAGAAGGCATCAACTGGGCTATAGTATCAACAGTTGATCTTGATGAGTAAGGGGTTGAAAGCAGAGTTATGGGGTTTACAACAGAAACAAAGATGCCAAAATAACAACCAATACCACACTTGTGGTGTCACTACACCACAAATAAACGCATCTGCTTGCTTAATGATGGCATTGTTAGGGCTCCTGAATAACACCCCATGATGGGTGCCCGTCAAAATTCTGAATTCCAACTCTTTGCTCCTCCAAGGGATGGACTATGCCAGCCTTTTTACTTCTTTCTGCAGTACAGCCAAAGCTCAATTCCCTCCTGTTGATGCATCAATCAATGAGCAATCCTGTTGACTTCAGAGGAGTCACAACAGGAATATCATAAACTTTAAGGAAAGGCCACAGGATTTTTATCTTAATTTAGTTTGGTTTTACAATTGCTTTATTATTTAGTAGTTGTTTCATGTAGAACACCATTAATCATGCTGGCACTAGACAACACACCCAATCAAAATATATTAATCTAACCCAAATAGACAAACTTCCCTATTTCCCCCCTCATCCCCTCTTCC
>JANRGW010034296.1:10760-23040 GCA_024733675.1 Psilopsiagon aymara | reverse complement strand
CTTGCACTTGTCATGGTTAAACTTCATCAGGTTGGCATCAGCCCACCTCACAAGTGTGTCAAGGTCCCTCTGGATTGACATTCCTTCCCTCCAACGTATCAACCAAACCACGCAGCTTGGTGTCATAGGCAAACTTGCTGAGGGCACACTCAACCCCACTGTGCATGTCCCCTTCTCCTTTCTCTCTCATGTGCAATAATTGTTGGTAGGATAAAAGTAATTTAAAGGAAGTGTATTTTTCAGTAACGAGTGGGGTTTTTTTTGCAGGTCTTTCTGGGTTGCAAGCCCACACTGCAGGCTCTTGTTCAGCCATGAAGCAGCCATTTTACTATCATGTTCTTTTACACTAATGGAAGTGATTTCGCTTGAAGTCAGACAAAAATCAGTATTTCACAATAAAAAGGGGGAAAGGTCATATTTAAGCTTGGATAAATACTTTAAGGTTCAAGTAGGAAAATTCATTTACTTCTATTTGTACTCAACTATACCATCATTAATATTGCTTTCTTACAAAAAGAGAAACAAACTCTTGCCTTTATATGTTAATGAAAACTATTGAATAAGCAATTTAAATATATCATTCTATTTCATTTGGCATTACAGAGTACTTCTGGATGTGGCAAAACTATGTTAATGAGGTTTCTTTGATTACAAAACATCCTTATATTTCATTATTAGCAAAATGGTCATCAACTCTTTATCTGGACAATATTTTTTGTTCATATTCATATACAGTTCTGCATTATTTTTTGAGTAAGAATTTTTTCAGCATGGGTTCCTGTGTAAGTATTCTTTCCAAACAGTGGAACACATGAACACCAGCTGTAATAATCCAAATTAGGCAAAAATTAAGTCATGTTTGAGTTGTGCCTCATTTTCACCTGAGACTCATTCAAGTGTTACTGAGTTATTTCCCTGGATGCTTCATAGTGATTTATACATAAACTGTGTCTTGCAGTCAGGTGTCTTCAGAATTGGAGGTAAATTAAGCCTTTTTACTGTGAGATCACCACAAGAGTTAAAAAGAATATTTAAATCTTCATATGAATGCAAAACCAGCTGAATACATCTCAGGACAACTCTATAGAGCAACAAGGGATGCTAATAGAAATATGATTCTGAAAGGCTTATTATAGATATGGAGAGACAAATACATGTAAAAAATAATAACCCAAGTCCAGAAGATTCTGCCTACAAACTATGAAGTATTGCCTATGTAGAGGTTGAAAGTTGGAGCCCTAAATCTATTCCATTCTTAAATACTGATGGTCTTTACCATTTTAATCCCTCTCATCCTACCCTTCCTTCTCCTACTCTCATGTTAATAATTAGGTCCCACTTCTCATTTAGTATAGGAGGCCGTATTAACAGAACACCCTTGAATCTATAGCAACACATTTTGTCTTTACATATATAGAACTGTGGGTTTAACTTATTTTAACATCTAGAACAAGATGGATTTTACTTAAGGTGGCAGGTGGCAGACAATGGGGAGGAGAGAAATGTTCCCTGTGACTGGTGTGATGTTGCAGGATAACAGATTTCAGGGTTGAAAGTACAGAAATGGATTCCTTGATGCCCAAGATTCTGCTTAGACTGTTTACTTACAAAGTACAAAACAGACTCTTGTAGCACCGAGAGTGAGAGGAAAACAGACAAAGCACAAACCCTTGCTCTGTATACACTTCATTAGGGAATATTTGGAAGTCTTGAACAGAGCCCACATTCACATCAGCCTTCCCACCTTAGAACCCCATAAGAAGCCTTGCGTGGTGGGTAGGCAAACTGGGAAGCAGAATTATTAGAGGGATCTTCACACAATGTAGTCTACTTGTGGAGTTATTCTATATGTATCTTCAGATGATCACCTGTAGACTCAATAATAGCTCACCTTTGTGATGTTTTTTCTTCATCTCTGCTTTCATACTATTAATTACAGAAATCTGAGTGAGAATTCTAATGAACTAAAGGCAGAAGGAGCCATTGTTATCATCAGGTCTAAAGACTCTTTAACAGAAACCACATTTTTTTCCTCACAGAAGTGCTATCATATGCACTTTTGAGAAATACACGGATGTGATTTGAAGCAAAACAAATATATTGCATTTGTTCATTAAGCATTCTAGGTTTATTTATACCCATGGCTTAATGAAAGGACTTCCAATTCATTTACACATTTAACCTATTAATTTCACTTCACAGGATCTTGCAAACTCATTCACTCATTTAAGTGAGGCATAGCAACACGTTTTCTGTGTCTATATGGGTACAGAACTATATGATGCAATTAGGCCACTTCTTAATCATATTGAGTTTGCATAGGAAGCGTTTGGGGGGGGGGGGGCAGAGATACAGGGGTGGCTCGTGTGAGAAGCTTCCAGAAGGTCTCCCTGTGTCCAACAGAGCAAATACCAGATGGATCCAAGATGGACCCACCACTGGCCAAAGCCAAGCAATGGTGGTAGCACCTCTGGCATAATGGATTTGGGAGGAGAAAAAGTTTCTTCTGAAGGAGCAACTTCAGCCAGAGAAAAGAGTGAGAACATGTGAGAGCAAGAGCCCTGCAGACACCCAAGTCAGTGCAGAAGGAGGGTAGGAAGTGCTCCAGGAGCCATAGCAGAGATTCCCTTGCAGCCAGTGGTGCAGGCCATGGCAGAAAAAACAAGATGGACTGACCACAACACTCATTTCCCCTTCACTGCGCCACTGGGGCAGAGGAGGAAGAGAATTCAGGAGTGAAGTTAAGGCTGGGAAGAAAGGAGGAGTCAGTGAAAGAGTTTTTAAGATTTAATTTTTATTTCTCATTATCCTACTCTGATTTTACTTGTAACAAATTAAACTCATTTTTCTCCCAAGTCAAGTCTGGTTTGCTCATGACAGTAGCTGATGAGTGATCTCTTCCTGTTCTTATCTTGACCCACCGCCCTTTAGCTATATTTTCTCCCCCCTTTCCAGGAGTGACAGGGTGGCTTTGGTGGGCACCTGGTTACCAGGGGTAGCCCCCCACACCCTCTACACTGATCACTTAACAGTTTTCAGCTTGGATATTGGGGTGTTTTTAAGAACTTCTAGGAAATGTCCCTGTGAAAGCCCACGATTTGCAGTTTTGATTCCAGTGACACAACCCCATGTTCTGAATTCATGATTCCAGGCAGTATGTATGTAAGTGCTTCAATTTACATAGAGTTGGAGGTTATGTTTAGTTACCTGACAATTTCAGAATTATCATTTTCCTGTACAATAATAAATTCTTAAAGTTTCCCTCATATTTTTCATTCCTGAATGCATGACTTTTCATTTTACTCTATTAAAACTGTGTTTGCTTGTATGAAATTCAATGTAAAGTAGCACTGTCATGCCATCACCTCATCTATAAATGCCACATCTGTATGCCATCAGCAAGAATTTTATGTTTTCTTTCAGAATCTAAAAATTTAAACTTCATTGATAAATTCTCTACAGGTTTTGCTAGAAACATCTATGTAGCTCAGATGATTTATTAGTAAAGATTTTACTTTTCTCAGCAGATTTTAAATATGCTTAGTTGTTTGTGAGGGAACAGAATAACCATGAAATGGAAATGGTGCAAAGCTTTCCATGGTGAAAATGCTGCACTTAAGTAAACATTTCTACAAAACAAGACCTCAGTCTGCATCCAGTAAATGCATCTGGCCAAGGTGCACCAGTGCATCTATAAATGTCAAGTACATACGCAAATACAAAAGATTGTTTAAGAACTGCACAGTAAAGTTGATGGATTAAAGTCCACAGAATTTTAAATCCATGCTGTTGTGTTTACTTTTCTTTTTAAAAGTACATTTCATTAGGTGTAGAACTTACCACATTTGCTTTTTTTTACTGCCTTGAAATAGCCCAGTTAATAGGCTCAATGTTAGTGCAAATCTAAAAACAAATATGCACTGATGTGATTGCCTCCTTCCAAAAGTGGAGCCACTTATAGGCTTTCATAAAATAGGTATGGATTTCACATCATTGGAGAGTTTTGTTTCTCTTCATATTCAGACACATGGATCTGGCTCTGTTTGTATGTCTCTTAAGCAGCATGTAAATTACAGAGATTTAAACTGCACTTGAATAAGAAATACCAGTGAATTCCATCAATTTCAATTGACCTTTACCAGCATGAATGAAAGTAGGATCAAGCTCCTGCACTTAAGTAGTTGAAAATGACAATGTTTTTTATAGCAGCTAAATTTTCAAAAAGGTGTTTTCAACCCATAATGACACCTAGCACTCAAAGTCTATTGAGTTTTACATACACTATTATTTCTGGAAGTTCTCCTGAGGGCACCACTTGTTCTTACGTAAACATTTGTAAGAAAAGCAGTTTGTATTTCATATTATAGAAACAAGCAGAGACAGTACAGACCTACCGAAAACATCACTTGGAAAAAACATCATCATGGAAAGTACAGTACCTCTTAAAACAACTGCATGTTACTTTACATTCATTACATATTGAAACAAACACAGAATTTCTTCAACATTTGTACCTGTACTGAATACATAACAATAACACGAGCTCTGTAAGCTAACAGCTATTCTTTTTGCTGCTTTTTTCTTTCCCCAAATGCCACAAATATCATTAGGTTCAGTGTGACACATTGCACTGTGAAGCAGCCATGAAGATAACAATGTCTGAAATAATGTATTCACAACATTATCTTATAAAAAGATCCCTCACTTTGCCTACAATGTGTGATTTAAAGTAAAATTTACTTCACTGCAACATTATACAAAGCTTAATGTTTATCTCTTGGAAATAGTGACATTTTCTAAAAAATGAAGATTCTGAAAAAAGTAAGATTTTTAAGTAAGAGTGAAGTATGAATGAAAGTGAATATAAAGCTCAAAGGACCATAACTTGAAACATGTCATTAAAATGTCCTATCTATCTTGCAAAAAATTACATAGTTTTCAATGTTTAAATTTAGAAAAAGACTTCAGAAAAAACAGTAAATAATTCCATATTCAACCAATTTCATCAAACAAAATTTTGAAAGAATATTAAGATTGCAGATGGGTGTAGTGATTTAAGACCAGCCATCCACGTAGTTTGCTCACTCACTTCCCCCTCTTTCTTCCCCCCTCCCTCACAGAGGGATGGGGAGGAGAATAGAAAGAATGCAACTCCCACAAGTTGAGATAAGAACAGTCCAATAAGCATGGTATAACACAAACCCACTACTGCTACGACCGATAATAATAATGATAAGGGAAACAACAAGGGAAGAGAATACAACCGCTCACCATCTGCTACCCAGCCCGACCAAGCAGTGCACTAACTCTTCCCGGTTCCTGTCCCCAGTTTTCACATCCTGGGCACGATGTGCTCTGGTATGGAATACCTCTTTGGTCAGTTTGGGTCAGGTGTCCTGTCTCTGCTTCCTCCTGACTTTCCCTCCTGCCTGGCAGAACATGAGACTCAGAAAGTCCTTGGTCAGAGTAAACATTACTGAACAGCAACTAAAAACATTGGTGTTATCAGCGCTGTTACCCGGCAGAAATTCAAAACCACAGCACTGCACCAGCTACTAAGAGGGAGAAGAATGACTGCTACTGCTGAACCCAGGACAGTGGGAAATTAAAATCAGCTATTTACAAAGTCATCAGCTTTTACAGATTATTTCAGCCAGTTTATTCATATCTTTGCTATCGATTATAGCACGTGATTTTGTTACCTACCTTAGACAAAATATTAGGAAATTATGCATTTTTTGATACAAGATAGAAATTTTAAGTGATTCTGAATGTTTAAATTACTACGTATCATAAATATTTAGTTAATGCTTTTGAAAACTCTGCAGTTGAGTGACCCACTTTGAAGTAGCCATTAAGCATGAGCTTTGCTTTCAGCAAAAATTATTACCTTCTTCAAAATCAGTAAAAAGGGTGACACAATTACCTGTGAAATTAGCACAGCTGAACATGTAGGTGAGCAAGACCCATCATTTTTCATGCACATGATGAACAGTATGTTGGTTAAGTGCCATTTAATTTTTTTCATTTTGGCTATGGACCTGAGATCTTATTAATGCATAGCAGTGCACAGTGTGCATCTGCGCCCACATGTATCTTAGAAATGTATTTTAGGTTTAGTTAGTTGAAGAAGAGCACTGCTATAATCTTTTGTATCATACCTCAAACACCTACCTACAAGCAGAGCTGACATTACAAAAAGAACCCTGACAGAATAATTCCTCAGCCTCTTTAAACATTAATCTTTACAATTTCAAAGTTTCACTGACAGTGTTTTAATGACATTTCTGCATCATTTTAAGGCAAAAGTGGTAAAACACAGGAACAAGATACTAAGTGCAAAATTGGCTAGAAATCTGCTGCAATATCGTAGCACAACCTCAGAAGATGGGCAGAAATGAGCTCCTTTATGGACCCTGCAGGAAAGGAGGCCTTCTCACATTAGCCTGAGGTGCTGCAGGCATGCTACCTCTTCACAGGTCTCTCATCCACTCTGCAGAGAAAGCTACAAAAGAGACAGATGTCTACATTTCTCTACTAAGACAGTTTAGAGATGGACTGAAGAGCTCCTACTACTTATCTGATAGGATACACTACTTCTATCATCAATGTTGAAAGTGCATTTTACGTTTTAGACTTCTCATGAAGCAGCACTAAGAGATAGTGTTTTGGCAGCATACATGCAGTAAAATTTTAGGGAGTTTATGAAAGAAATACATGAGTAGCTGTTTCTGTTGGGGTTTCCAATTCTTTCTATTTATGAGAAATAAAATTTTAAATACATTTCAGGGAAGTTTAAGTATTTTCTTAACTACACTCGTGCATTAGTTTGAGAGGAATTTGAACTACAATTCCTGTTCCCTATTTTGTTCTGTACAGAATCATATTTTCAAATTCACAAAACAGTGTGGAATTCAGTGGGCTCATTTATTTATGAGTGGAAAATTCCACCCTACCCAGAGAAGTACTATTTCTGTTTCCCACTCACCTCCCCCTTTACTACATGTATGCTGAAATTAACCTTTCTGGTTTAAAAGATGTAAAAAAAAACCCCAAACCAAAAACATATTAGGCATGTCAGTGAGGTGAGAGTATTGCTTTGCCCTCCATCAGAACAATCCCTGCCAATGGGCTTAGAACTTTCAGCAGTATGACATCATTAGCACCCATTCCCCAATTTTCTGCCCAAATTAGCCATTTTTGTGGCATGACACAGTTCCCAGCGTATGTTAATACAGTTTTTACAGTCACAGCCACTGGGTCACAGCTGAGTATATCAAAGTCACACTGGAGTCACTGATGAACAAAAGAGTGTTTTAGGTAGGAAATTCAACCTTGGAGTGTCAGCTGCTTCTTAAGGTTTCTTTAAGAAGTGAGGTAGAAGTTTCACTGGTACTCACCAGGAATCAGGTGGGCCTTTTCTAGCTAGTTGATGCTGCAGATTGAAAGCTCAAATAGATGTAGCTCCTTTACTGTCAAACTCCTGGGTTTAAAACTATGTATAAAATTAAGGAAAAAAAAAGTCTGTTCCAGATGAACATAAACTCAACATGTTAACTTTATCTAATTACACATTTACATTGTAATTTTTTATTCAAAGCAATAAAACCACAAGCATTTTTTAAAGGAAAAATACGATTTTCAAAGCTGTAGAATGTAATACATTATAAATTCACCTGAAGTCTGATAGTGCTTTTATAATTTGAGTGATTAGTGAGTGACGAGGATCTGAACGCTTATAGGCTCTTCAACACTGTTCTGTGTTTACTAACCTCAGTCTTAAACCAGAAAATAGTTTCCTGCACAGACAAACCCTCCTTCTCCAGTTGAGGGTTTTTTCCATGTATTTTGTGTTCCTAGCAATATCATCAAATTGTGATTTCATATGAAAGAATGAACACAGACACCATGCATGCAATAGCATGTCTTCAATAATATTTTACTGATTCCAAGCAGACAACACTGACACATAAACATAAACATTTTCACATGAGCTAACCCTCCATAGCTGGTGTGCTTCCAACACTCTGAACCACCAGTCTACTCAGTGCTTGTGAGGACACTTCTGGAACACTGTTCAGTTTTGAACTCCCCAGTTCACAAGAGGGATGGTACGCTGGAGAAAGGGCAGTGGAAGGCCACTAATTTAGCTAGGGAGCTGGATCACAACAGATGAGGAGAGATAGAGAGTGACACATTGGTTAGAGGAGAGAATGCTGGGGGGAATTTAACTGCCATCTTAAATTACGTATTTGCTAGAGAGAAGAGTTAAGTGCACAGTGTAAAGACAGAAGGCAACAAGTCACAAGCAAGGGAAATTCCAAGTGGGAATAAGAAAAAATATTGAATGGGAATGATTAGGTACAACTTGTCCCCCAAAACCAGTTTAATCTCCATCCTTAGAAATTTTCAAAACTTGCCTAAACAAGGAAGCAATCCTACTCTAAGGATATCCCTGCGCTGAGAGGATGTCTGGAGATTTCTTCAACTTTATTTACTCAACTTAAAAAGGTAAAAACATATCTTATTCCAGCTGAGAGTAAGGTTCTGAAAGGACAGAGTGCCTTTCCACTATTTCTTTAGTGATTTACCACTTAAAGACATATTAAGCACTTTCATAGAACTGCTGAAACACGTCATACAAGAATTTGTAGAATTGGGCCATTTACCTTATGTATTTTGCATTGATTCAAATGCATCTTTCTGAATTTTCCAATTTAGAGCTACACAGTATCAAGCCCCTGCTGCAACTTTTAAGGTAATACTATTTTTGAACACTAAAGCATTGCCCAGAGTCAGTTTATACAACATAATATTTTAAAACATATGTATATATTGCACATTTAAAACTGTACCTCTACCTCAAAGACTATAAAGTTAACAAAACATACACACACATGCAACAATGCAACCCATGAAGAAAAGCTTCCCTCAGATAGACGTAAATCCTCATTTTGGCACAACAATATACAGACCATGATCAAAATCTTATATAGCATACACAAAAGGCAGCCATATGAAGTGGAAAGAACTCCATCACTACTCAGTATGTCACATTAAAAAGACAGCTAAACAGGTATAATTGGTGCTTCCCTAAGATGATTGCCTCAAGTTGTACACAGGTTATTTCAATTCTGAATCAGAGCCCATCTTTACTTAGAAAGTGAAGAGGCATTGTCGAAACAATCTGAAGAGAGAACAAGAGTTTTCCTCTCTGGAATCATAGTACTAAAGTATTTAATATCTATAAGACAGAAATTTTAGCCATCTCTTCACTTCGATGGAGTAAGATGTCAGAAAGTTACTTGTCCATGCAACATTTCCTTCTTGTATATTAGATGTTTACACGCCATGTGCTTAGATACAGACATATCTCCAACATTTTTTCTCAAGTATTTTTTAAAGGTCCAAGAGCTTCATTTGACAAAGCTAAGACACAAAGGATCTTTCTTGCATACCAGTTTCACAAACTTTTGCTACAAATGCAACTTCAGTCCATTAAATACCAATTAGCTTCACCAAGATAAACCCAGGATAAAGCTCATTGTGCTTTGTTTTCAAGGTGTTTGGTTCACACAAATGAGGAGCCAACATTTTAGGACTTTTCAAAGTTCACACATGTGTACAGTTGGTAGATGGTGGTGTATCTATTCGACTTCTATTTTCCTTGGCGTCATTCAGAGGTGACTCATTACCTATCTGGCATTTGAAGACTTGTTTGTAGGCCTTCCTAAAATTTTCAGAGAGAAATGCATATATAATCGGGTTCACGGAAGAATTGCTGTAAGCCAAGCAGTGTGCTGTTACTCTGAAGAGAAAGGAGGCTTGAGTCAGTGGGAAAACTCCAAATTCAGCCCAGAGATGAATCACGTGATGAGGCAGCCAGGAGATGCCAAAAACCACTACCACCACCAACACAGTCTGTGCTGTCTGAGACAGAGAAGGAAAACACAGATGTCTGATGAGCTCTTAAAGAATCCACTTTAAACCTGCTAGAAAACCATTATTGAGGGGCATGGGGAGATTCTGGTAAAGAACACACTGTGGACTATTTATTACTGATTTTACTCCATTGTCTATATGGGCTTTAGTCTGGATAGTGACTACTGCAAGAACTTTAGCCCTGAAAATGACATTGTAAAAGGCGTATATAGCTTTGCTTGAAAGTGAAGTATTATGTTCCTGATTCCCTAGACAAAAGCATAAGCTTGATGTAAAATAACGATAACATGGATCTTTGAGAACTCTCATCCAAGTCTAATGATCTGTATTTGAGTATGGTGTACAAGGATTTCTGACCATAATTTCAAGAGAGATCTATCATACATGAGGGCAGATAGTGGAAGAGCTTAGAGTGGTCAGATGAACGCTTTGCTCAAGTGTCTGCAAAAAGAGCAGGCGCTTTTTGAAAGTCTCTCCTGTAAACGTAAAATTTCCACAGGAGGAATTATGCAACAATGTTCTGGGATACAGCTAGGGAAAAAAAAAAAAAAAAGTAAGGATCTTGAAATTTAACACATTGATGACTACGCATTGTCAAAACCAATCTGGAAATCAAAACTCACCACCAAAAGCCAAGATCTGAAAAAGGGACTACAAAATACACTCAGTGCTGCCTCCTGACTCCACTCTCAACTGTTTATGAGAGTCCCATCAAGTTCACTAGATCCATCCAGACAACTACACCATCAGTCAGTACAGATCTTTCAGGTGCTGAAGGTATTCTGCCAGGGCACAGGGGAATTTGACTGTCAATTGCTTTCTTTAGCTTTCACTTATTTCAGAAACAGCAATTACTGCTTTGCAGTTTCTCAACTAATTAATATCTACTCCTCTAACAAGTATCTCTTTCAACTAAATCACTCTCCCAGTAAAAGCCTACTATTAATTCCAAAAGCATATTATGTTATGGACCATTACCATTATTATATTAACAAGTTACAATATAGTTTTTCAGATAACCTAGGCTCTTCTCCACAGGCAAAAGTAAACCAGTGGCCAGAGTGATAATTAATGCAGCACACAGATTATCTAGTCTTTTTGCTAGCTTATTGACCTTGGTCTTTACTCCCTGAATTGATTATATGTAATAATTCAGACTGACCTATCTAATCAGAACATGGCTGAATTTACAGAAACTTAAGAAAAATATAAAGGTTGATTTCACTGGCAACAGGTCAAAGTAACTTACTTTGCTGGCAAGTAAAATCTCACAACATAAACAAAGGATATTGTATCTGTATTAAATGTAATTTGTTTAGTCTCAAGGATTCGTCATTCCACAAGCCATTCACCTACTTAGTCCTGTGGAATTTAAGTCAGTTGCGCTATCAAACAGCCACACACATATTTTCTCTTTCAGGAGAATATGTGCTAACAAGGAAGTATAAATTAAGAGCAATTCCTTCTCTGATCCTTTAAATGTGTTAATATTACAACTGAAAACATATTGTTTGGATACCATTTTCACAATTACTTCAAAAGAGGCATATTACTTCAGCGTGTTCAAAATTCAAAATATACAAGGAAAATCACTGACTTTCAACAGACTGTACAGATGCACCTCAAAACAGAAGCTGACCATGTGCCTCTTGTAACAATTTAAGGTTTTTCATATCTGCAGAATAAGCAATTTTGTATTAGGGAACGTCAAAACACCTGTTATATCCCATTAGTCCTCCTAATCCTAACTTCAGATCTTATCTTTCCAAAATCATCACTATGGTTTTCGATCAAAGTAACACTAAAGGGCATCTCTTGTTTACCTAATGGGAGCTTCCTTAGGGTTTCTCATTAGCACATGAAAAACCACCTGAAATACATTATGCTAAATATTGATGCTTTGTGACCAAAAAGCATGACAAATAGCATTTAGGCACATTCATATTCTTCACTAACTTTTTTTCACGCATATAGCAGATTAATTTAAAGATTCTACTCCTGAAATTTTCATAAATGCATAATTAAGTCTGAAATGCATTTCTAAGAAAACTGTACGAGAAAAAGAAGAAAAATACAGCAACCAGAGAGCACGCTAATGAAATCAGTTGCCTCGTAAAAGCATGAGTTAGGCTGTAGGTTGAAGGAGGCGATCCTGCCCCTCTGCTCTTGTGAGACCTCACTTGGAGTACTGTGTACACTTCTGGTGTCCTCAACATAAAAAGGACATGGAATTGCTGGAACAAGTCCAGAGGAGGGCCACAAAGATGATCATGGGACTGGAGCACCTCCCGTATGAAGATAGGATGAGAAAGTTGGGGCTGTTCAGCCTGGAGAAGAG
>JANRGW010034295.1:4285-28857 GCA_024733675.1 Psilopsiagon aymara | reverse complement strand
TCCAGGAGCAGAGGGAAGAAAAAGGGGGAAGTGAGTGAACAAACTGCATGGCTGATTTATGGCCTAAACCATGACAACCGCAAATTTTCGTATTTCTGAAGTTAGCCCTACTAGGAGGTGAAATGAGCTCCCATAGTAAGATGCTTTGAGTCATGAGTAATTGGCAAGTACATACAGTGTGAAATAACAAGGGACCTTGTTTACCACCAAAACCTTTGAAAAAGCTGCTTCTCTGTATAATTTATTCACACCATCACAGCATTTTACCTAACCTGCAGGGATGGAGCCAGATGCTCAGACATATATGCAAACTAACTGTCAACAAACTTGGTGTTGTGCAAAGCTTAGTAGATCTTGGCTACTGAAAGCTTCCAGACTGCCTTCCTCTTGCAACCACTGTACAAAACCATCTCAGCTTGGATCCAGCATGGTTCCAAAAGAGCTTTTCTTCTTCCTAGTGGTGCTGGGAGAATGTTTCCTGTTGCACAAGGTGTCCCACCGTGGGAGGCTTTTTCCTCTAGGTCATGTGACAAAGCTGCTCTGCCTGCCCTGGGAAATGCCGCATGGCCAGGGCAGCCTCAGAAACAAAAGTAGGAAGAGTTCAGAAGAGCAGGATAAAATTACCTCCCAAGTAGCTCCTTAGCTGATTTTTCCAGTCACTGTCTGACTCATTAGGACTCACAAAGAATCTTGGACTTCTTCAGTCTCCATTGAATTCCAGAGAAGTAGGTACATCCCCATCTAACTCCTCCTGGAAGGGGTCCTGCTCCTGACACCAGCTCTCCATATAGCCACAGATGACATGGAAACACATCAGCCAGCAGCAGGAATTGGAGCTTGACAGCCACAACCTGCAAGTCTCAGAAAGGGAAAATGGTCTTTCCCAATCTTGTAGAGTTGCTAAGATTGTAAGTTGAAAGATGGAGCTTCAGCTGCTCTTCCTGAGCTGAAGGACCTGGAAGCATTTTATCATTATCACTCACACTTCTCACTTTTTCCCTGAGATGGAAAACAAAGCCATATTGGGCCAGGTGAAGGGCACAAGTCTGGCATTGATGCTAATGTGTCAGGGAAGAATGATAGCTCTAGGCTGAAGACAGGAAATAGATCTTATCTAGTATGGTTCCAGTTTTCATGGCTAGTCCAAAACTGCATCACTGTGGTGTGGCAGCTCTCCTCCTTTGCAGCATGACCTGCCAGGGCTCTGATAATGCTCTGCAGGACATAAGTGCCCAGTCAGGGTACAACTCTGTGCTGCAGACCAGGAGACTGATGCAAGATACTGATGGCAAATATAGGAGGTAAAAGCCAACCTCTCAGGAGCAAGTGAATCCAAGCCTCAAGAAATGCCAGACTGAAAATGTTCCCTATTTGGTAGGCCTGGACCAGCTCAAGGAGCTATAGGGCCAAGTTGTCCCCATCTTTCAGAAAGAGACTTCCAGTAGCCTACAGATTGAGTTGCCAGCAGATCCCTGGGCAACCAAAAACAGTAAAAAATGTGTGCCAGCTTTAATGTGTTGCAGCTGTAAACTCTCTGCTATCTGATGCACTGCTGCTGGTTTTAAAAATACAAATCAACTGCTCAATTTCTTATCAAATCCAAATTTTAGATCAAATGGCAGTTTGAGGACCTGGGAGAACTGGCAGAAAGAGGGAAAGCTACATTACCTGGACACAGTAGGGTGTTAGTGAAAAAGCACTTCCGAAAAGCAAAAAACGTCAGGCTATATTTTTTTGTCTTTGCATGAAAGCTTCTTATGACAGCTTTGATGCTAAAATGAGAGTGAAAACTATTGCCAGATTTGGTGTTATTTATTACAGGTATTGCTAAGGCACTTTCAGACTCACTGAGCACCTTGAGCAGATTTCCTTTCTGAAGCCTGTTCACATTATTGTTACAATCTGGATGTAATTCTGTAGTTGTCTTTTATTTACATAGATATATTGCCATACATGAAGGCCTAGTGATCTTTCATAACACACACAGCATGACTTTTGTGTTCAAGTATCAGGTAGAAAGCAGAGCTCCAGCAGTCTTCTAGCTGTTTCAGCGACAGGTAGCTATGTCAAGAATATAGAAATATGGGACCAATTTCTCTGTATTCAGAAGACGTAAGGCAGAAATATTTGCTTTGCAAAACCTGCTTCCTGCCCAGTGCTAACCCATGCCCAGCAGAAGATATCACTTGGGGACCTCAGACAGCAGACCCAGAGCTCTGTGGAGTAGCTGATCCTGCAGGCAAATACAGAAATCGGGACCATAAGCACTGCAAAGGTGAGTTGGGTTTCATGCCTAAATGCACTCAGAGAGCATAAGGGCCTGCTTGCAATGGGCTTGCAGCCTTTGCTTCAGTCAGTTCTGCTTACCTGATTCTTTCTTCCCTCTCCTATCTGACTTTGCATTCAGTAGCACTTACACATTTAAACATCTGGGAGGCAGCCTCGGATGGCAAACCTTGGACATTTAAAAATACCTTCCTCTACTGTGGTCTGAAAATATTTTCTTGGAGGAAGTATTAAAGAACAGACACTTGTGCAGCAATTTTAATCAGGCAAAACTGAGGCAAAGGACTGATTACAAAGTTATTTAGATGACACACTTCTGACTGCAGCTTTGTAATCAAACGGCAGCTACCATTCAGCCATGCAATAACCAGACGACTGTACATCTGCTTTCCTGTGCATATCTATAAAGAATGCATTGCTAACACTTATTTACCTTTATTAGCTACATTTTCCATAATTACCTGAGCTACCATGAGTAGTTTCCATTTCCTGGGCTAGCTGCAATTGTATTTGCTTTAAAGGTATCTAATTTTTCAATGTCCTCTTGGAAGCACATGAAGATTTGTCAAAGCAAAAAGTACATGTACTATAATTTCAGAATAAATTAAGAAGTTCGCACATCAAAAAAGTTGATTTTCCACAGACACAAGATTATTTGAGTAAAAAAGATGTTTGCAGTGGGAAGTAATGGGTTCAGTGTGCCATGCTTGTATCTAAGTGTGTCACAGAAAAAGGACAGATATTAAGAGTAGGCAAAGCAGCTGAAAAGTGGCAGCAGCCTGGAAATTAGCATGCAGGATCTAGGGGATTCATCATGTTACACAAGTAGACCAGAAGGTTGAAGAGTGAATGCTGATTTCATCAGAAGATCTAAGAAAATTTGTGGGGTTTTATTTTGGTCCTGCTGATAAACATACTGTCCTGGGTTCAGCAGTAGCAGTCATTTTTCTCCTTCTTAGTATCCAGTGTGGTGCTGTGTTTCTGATTTTTGGCCTCAGAACAGCGCTGATCACATTGATGTTTTTAGCTGCTGCTTAGTAATGTTTGGTCTGACCAAGGACTTTCTGAGTCTCATGTTCTGCCATGGAGGAGGGGAAGCTGGGAGGAAGCAGAGACAGGACACCTGACCCAAACTAGCCAAAGAGGTATTCCATACCACAGCACATCATGCCCAGTATATAAACTGGGGGCAGTCACCCAGAAGGGCTGGATCATTGCTCAGTTTGACTGGGTATTGATTGGTGGGTTGTGAGTGGTTTTATTTCTTCCCTTGTTATTTCCCTTATCATTATTATTATTGATGGTAGCAGCAGTGGTTTTGTGTTATACCTTAGTTACTGGACTGTTCTTATCTCAACCTGTGGGAGTTACATTCTTTCAATTCTCCTCCCCACCCCTCCAGGAGTGGGACGGAGGTAGAAAGATGGGGGAGTGAGTGAGGGCTGCGTGGCTCATTTGCCGACTGGGTTTAAAACACATCACATATGATTCAGAGAAAATTCCAGGAACAAACTTGCCAATGAAGTTTTAAGTTGACAAGCAGGTATTCTTTATTGTTGCCCTAGGAGACACAGGGGATAGCTCCTCCTAACGTGTGTCCCCATATTGTTACACGTGCTGTCCTTATATAGCTGCTGGACATACATACATATTCATGAGGCTACATATGGATAACATCATTTTCCAGAAAGTTCCCTGCATGCGTACAAAAATGTGGAGGTGGTCTTTCGGGGTCCTTTACTACTTCCAACAGTCTTCATCACTGCTGGCAGCCTTTGAAGCATGAGCAGTAGATGCTTATACTAGCTTAATTGGTTTGTTAAAACCACAGACATAAAAATCAGCCCATCCTCCTACTTATCAGTTAGTTTAACTGCAGCCCATCCTGGGCCCCCGCTATTCCAGATACTCCCTGTCTTTACGTCCTGTTCTTCTAGCCTGTTTTTCTTACACTCATTTTGTACTAAGGTCATAAAGGCCTAAACTACATCAACTACAACAGTTTATGTTATACAAGAATTCTCAGTATGTTCTCTAGCTGTACTCTATTTCTTTTTTCTGTGAATCATGAACCTCAGTAATTTTCCATTGCTACTGGTACAAAGCCATCAAACTTAACATTACTTAAAATTGATTCTAAAGGTTGATATATTTAATTTTGTGATTTTGTGCCCCCCTTGTCTCATGTACCTTTTGGAAAAAAAACAAGTCTGACTTCACTGATACTGTTTTGATGACATTATGCTTGGGTTCACTTAAGCTGCTGATTAAGAAATGTTAAAAAGTCAGTAAAAAAAGATAGGTCAAGAGATTTCTGTGGCACAGGACAGAATAAAGCACTTGACACCAGAAGGACTCTGTAGATGATCAGATAAGAGCCCCACACTAGAAAGATGAGTCTCTGGCCTTGCTAAAGTCAGCAAGACTTCCAACCCACCATACAAGTAGGACTGAGACCTATTGGTTCAGAATACCTCATAAGGATTGCTTCATCTGGGTAGATACAGGCTGAAATTCTACAAAGGCATATGTGTTAAGCAGAGGCCATTTCCATCACTCAAGTCTCCCATGAATTTGTATGCAGAGACGAAATTTCATTGAAGACAACATCTGTTCCTTTAGAGCACATCTTTATTGACATTCAAACATAAGGCACAACTTGTTTTCAAGTTATTTGGGTTGGAATGCATGTGCTTTCTTGCTGTTGAAATTGCCACAAATTAATAGTCCAGCAGCTAGATTTTGGGATGTGTCAGCATGGGGTGAGGCTCATCTATCAGCTCTTAATAGTTCTCTGCTCTATACGTAAGAGTTTCTGCTGTCACACTTCCCTGCACAAACAGCACTGGGGAGGCAAACTGTGGGAGAGCTCCAGAGGATTATGCTGTGGAGAGGGTCAGCTCATCAGAAGAGCTTGGGGAACATTTTCAGACATGTTGTGCTGCAAGGACACCTCAACCCTCCACAGCAGCGACTGTGTCCTGTGTTTCAGTATGCAGCCTGGGAAGTAGCTGCTGTTTCTGCAAGACATTTACATCCCACCCCCATGACGCAGGGATGGAACAATCTGCTTCCTCATCTTGCTCTCAAAATGATCACTGCCTTATTTTTCTTCTCTTTAAAAGCTGCAGTGCATCATAACTTCCAGCAAGTCCAAAAAGAAAACAAGATTCTCTGTTTTCTCATGTTCAAGCCAAGGGATCCCAAAGGGTTTCATTTTCACATCTGTTTTGAGGTTTTTTTATGTGGTTGGTATCAGTAGCAATCTGAGGTCACATTACTGATGATAACATTTTTTGCCCTCAGTGTGGATTTAATCTATGAAAATTATATGAGGAAGATTGTATTTCCATATGGAAGTTGTTTTAATTAATGCTCACTTTCTTAATGCCTCAGATGCTGATATCGTATTAGGAAGAGAAATTGGAAAGATATTTTGAAACTCAATTAACAATTGAGTTAAGGAGAGACTGCAGAAAAGAACCAGGTGTAAAGATAAGCAAACCCAGACCTTTCCCTAAGCTCAGGTACTTGCACTATGACATGACCTCAGAATGAAAGTGATTTCTGGCATCACTAAGCATAGCATGTCTGTTTTTCTCTCTCTCTCTGTCGGAACTATAGGGGTATCTGAGATGCCTTGCTGGTTGGAGAAAAGGTCTGAGTCTCCAAATGTTTAAAGCTCTCATCTTGCAGATCTGATTCTGGCTACAGTGAGGAGCACCTGCCACCTCCCCAGGGGGCCAGCACAATTGCTTGCCCACCCGGGCCAAAGCCAAGCAAGAATTTCTCTTGCCAATGGGATTTTTTTACAGAGCTTAGTGGAAGCACTAGTTTGACCTGTCCTTATAGATGGATGTTGGCGCTAAATGCATTAGTAGGTTAAAGAGAAAAAACATGATCTGCGTCATTAATGGCCGGATGGTTAAACTATTTCAATTATACCTCTTAGAGATGGGAGCCTTAGCTACATTTATACAATCTGCTTTTTGTAGGAGTTAATATCTTAGAGAGAAATTGTACTTCTCCAAAAGACTGGTCCTGTTTTTTCTGTTAATTGAAATCATACAGCCGATGATGTTCACTAGCCATTGTCTCCAAGAGCTTAACAAATGTTATTGTCACTATAAAAGACTACATTTACTGTATGCTGATTTAGTGAGGATCTGTAAATATTATTTAAAAAATAAAGTGACAATGTTGTAAAATCAACAATTAAAATTCAGGAATTAAAAGATATAAGGCTGCATATGCAGATTCACCCTCCAAGTGGAACTCTTCCTGACACTACCTTTAATTTCAGAATCATATACCATTTTTATTCTCAGATCCTCTGCTTCATTTCTTGCACACAGAATAAAGGTCACTCCCTTAATAAGGGAAAATCAATACTTTTCTTTTTAGTATTGTTCAGTATACCATCTATGTCCTTCTATAGTTCGTGCTCTTCAAATTCTGCTCCAAAATCAGATATACTACCTACTCATTTAATCTTCTGGGTGAAGGAGGAATGGTTTTACAGACTGGAAGCAGATGCATAGAACACTCAGGGCTGAAACCCTTCAGTAATCGTGGACATTAGTTTTGAAACATCAGTTAACAGTACTTTTCGCTCATTTAGCATTACTAACATGGTCTGGATCTGTGACTCCATACACAGCTGTGAATGCTCAGTGCTCCTGCAAGCCTACCACCAGGGTTCACTGGGCAAGCACCCAGAAATCAGGGAGCTTGAAGCTGAGGACTGCCCATGGAAAACCAGACTTATGAGCCAAATCCCACAAAGCACACAGATATATGCCTCATGCAGTGAAACAGAAAATCTGTGATCTTCTGCTAGGAATGACAAAAATCAGTCATTAGTGAAAAGCAACCCCAGAATCTCTGCACATGAGGCAGAAAGCTGCCTAGGGCTAGTCTCAGTGAAAGACTGAACAGAGGGGTACATGTGAACCTCTGCAACTTTCATTATTCCCAAGAAAGAGTGCCTGAGAAAATATCTCCATTCCCTCATAATCCTGAGCCAAGAACCCCAAATTCCGTCCTAAGGATGTTCTTGAAGGACATAAACAGGTTTTCTATTATGTTTCAGGCAGCGGAAGAAAAGGAAGAGAACTTTTGGGTAAGAGCTGTGGATAACAACTTCCCTCCTGGTGATGCCTCTTCCCCACCACTAGCTCTCCATTCAATCCCACTTCTTTCCCTACGTTCCTGCTAGGACAAAGTGTATGTCCAACTCAGGAGCATCCCAGCTATGTGTGCTGCTAAAGAACTGTGGGTCACAAAGGAGGAATTGGGGTGCAGCTACGGGAACGAAAGCTGTGCAGGATCTGCTCCACCTTCATTCTCACTGCCATCAGCTGCAAGCTTGGTAACAGAATAGCCAGATCTCATTACTGGCAGATGCCAGCCAAAACTGCTAATTTTCATCTAGAAATGCTCTGTGAAAGCTGGTAGACAGAACACTTTCTACAGTCAAGACATGAAACATCTGCTTTTATGAACCTCTCATTTTAATAATTACCTTAGTACAGAATTGCTGGTGAGTGCTCCATTCATTAAGCTTGCTGGTTTAGTATAAGCTGAGAATGCACCAGTTGCATGGGTTAGGTCTTACCTTCTTTGCTTAAAAGAAAAATCATTATGGTCTTCAGAAAAGGAAAGAACCAACAAATGGTGTAAGAGGACCAAACCAAAGGACGACCGTCATAACTCTGCACTGCTGGCTACATCTGCCCCAGTTAATAAAACAGCCCCTAAGCACAAAGTCAAGCTGTGGACCACAATCATCCACAATCCTTAACTGAAGGTTTATTCCCTTTGGTCTGCTCCAGACAGTACTCTACCAAACAGGCTTCAACACAGCTTGGCCAACAGCACAGGGCAGGGACAGTGCTCGGTAGGCAAGATGAAGAAGGCCACCAATTTTATTTACTAAGCTAGAAATAGCTGTCTTTATCCAGCCCACAGAAACTTTTGTGTCAGTGCACACACTGTATTCCAATAAGAGATTTGGAGGACTTTTTCAGCAACCAAAGCAGTGTACAGTGACCAAAGCCTGTAGATCTGACATTCATAGTGAAAAACATAGCCTTTGTGAATGGCATCCTGAAAAGCCAGACGCTTCTTGAAGGTATCTAGTGCTGAAGAGTTTAGGTTTGGAACAGATAGGGAGAAAATGGTTTGGTTTCACATTTCTGGAAGGTAATTATTTCTGTAGCTGCAGTACTTTGACATTAATCTCCTTTATTCTTCCAGCCTTTCCTAGCTCAGGGACAAGGGCAAGTGTCTGTGTGACACAGGTGTCTGTAAATCAGCCCTGCTGCTCCATCCATCACTGTGGTGAATGGCAGCCACTACGTCCTGCTTCAGCACGGGCTGCTGTCGCTTTCAAAACACCGTTCACCAAAACAAAACACACTGAGCAAATTCTCCGAGTTCATCAACACATACTTACTCTTTCATCCTTCTTCTTGCTTTAGGAGATGGATGTCAGCTCAAGTCACTTGCCTCG
Source organism: Psilopsiagon aymara (assembly GCA_024733675.1). Classification (NCBI taxonomy): domain Eukaryota; kingdom Metazoa; phylum Chordata; class Aves; order Psittaciformes; family Psittacidae; genus Psilopsiagon; species Psilopsiagon aymara. The sequence continues at coordinate 20,057 of JANRGW010034295.1, read as the reverse complement.
GGACTCTGGGGGTACAAAGTGCAAACCTTTGTAGAAGGTGATGTAGACTGAAGCAACCCTGTAATAAGAACTCTCTTCTCAGAGGGAAATCCTTTTGGAAATTCTGCTTTTCATGTATAAGAGCGAAAGTTGTTTGCAACAGTAGTCAGCATCAACAGAAGAGATAATGAAGTGGCTTGAAAGCCTTTAATAATTGAAGGGTTTTTTTCAGTCATTATTATCTCCAGTAGATTGCAAGTCATTGCTTACACATCCCATGCTCCACATCTCATACTCAGCATCCACAGCTGATCTACCACTTTCTCTTCATAATTTATTCCCAAGAACTTGACTTGAGGCCCCAGGAGTGGAATAGAAGGTGTCTCATTGATTTTTTATGCCTTTAATTCCAGAACTGTCTTATCATCATCCTCTCATGGCAGAAATCTGAAGGTCTGAAGTGTATGAATTTCTCAGTCTTTAGAGCACTTATAGGTAGTGCCTATACTGGACATTGTTAGGATTTGGCTGGACAGGGCGCAGGGACATCTAGTCTAGGGCATATTTGGCCAAGAAAGATTGGAACAGATGATCCTTAAGGTCCCTTACAGCCTGACATTCTGTGATTTTATGACTTTCTCCCATGGCTGTGAAATTTGGCACTACAGATGTTGGTAGCTTTTGAAGGGGTAAAAAAAAAAAAAAAAAAAAAGAAGAAATCTCTTGTTAGCAGTAGAGAAGCTTGGAATCCTGATTGGTACCTTATCTACCCCTCAGGCAATGGAATGAATCTTTTTTGGCTTTTAGTACCTAAAACTCAAGCTTCTAATCAAAACTGTGTACCAACCCTCCTTCTATAGAGTAGAGTGGCACAGTTTCAGCGGTTGCCTCACAAAAAGCTGAGAGAAGAGGAATGAACCACTCTGGAGATGCTCCAGACAAAACTTTTTTTCCTAAAGTCTCCCCAGTACATGTCACCAAACCCTTCAAGTCAGTGCTATTTTACATCAGTTCACTTGCCGAGTACAACCCCATGAAACCTAGCCATTGCTGAAGTTGTCGCTTACAACTTTGCAGATTGTTCACTGATTACTGGAGAAAAACTCTTATGAAAAAATCCAATTTATAACAACAGAAAACCCTATTTTACACTTTTCTGACATTTCACTACATCAAACTCTCATGTATTTTCTGTGCAGTGCAGAAATACCATATCATAAGCTCATGAAATGTGTTCTGACAACCATAACAAGCCAACAGATCAAAGAGGAACTGCCAACCTGAGGATGAGAAAGGCTGAGCATCTCTGCCAAAGCAAGTGGGTGCTGAGCACTGGGCAGAATCAGGCTACAGAGAATCCCGGACTTTACATCCCCAGTTAATAAAAGTGACAGCACAGATTTCAGATGGCTGATATGTCTCAAGAGACTTAACTCCTACACAACACAGATTGCTCTTCTACATCATACATCCTAGTGTGTTACCAGCCTGCTTTGTTGTGAAAAACAACAGTACCATTACTTCCTACATAGTGCCTTCTGAAGTTTCTTTAGGGAAATTAAAAAAGCATGCTAAGATGCTATTTTCTGAGCTGATTGTGTTGTGTTTCCCCATTATTCCCACTGAATCTCATAACATACAAGTATTAATGAAAGTTCAAATGACTTCCAGTTTTCTCTATACATTTGGGACAGCTAAATATAGGCCTTGTAGCACTGTCATTGGAACAGAAGTGTCTGGGTTGTTTAGGTGATACCTGCAAACTTTTGCTGGCACACTGCAAATTTTGCTGGTGGCAGCCAAATTAGTGTCCATTTAACATGAGCTTTTGCGAAGAGCTTTTGCAAGTGTCAAGCAAAGGCTTTAATGAGGAAATAGCAAAAAAAGTAACTGGAACATTAGTTTGAATAAATGAAATACTCAAGGACAGAAGTAGGAATAAATGCTCATCAATTTTATCCAGTGTAATGGCCTCAAGGGTGCTGGTACAAAAGACACAGATAATTAAGACATTCCTATTTGGATATACAGCAAAATATTAATTTGTTCCCCTAATAAAACTTTCATATAGTATTTTTGGTGTGGTTGGTTTCTAAGACTATGCTGTGTTGTGCAGTTCTTCTGAATGAAATATTCATAGATACATGGACTAAACTCCTTAGACACTGCAGTCTGTATCTTTCACAGCAGTAACTGCTATCATTACAGTGTTGCATATCTTGGTCATCTGCATGGAGAAGCGCATGAGCGAGACAAGTCTGCGCTTGCTGCTGGCAGGTGATCAAAGCTAAGAAGAAGCAACAAAGGTATTTTTTTACTCTGAGTAGAGTGTTAGCAAAACTGAAGTTGATGTCCCGATTTAATAACCCTCTAGCTATGACAACCTGCAGCTTATTTTCACCTTCAGAGATAGTTTTTGTAACAGAATGGACAGAAGGGAGGTTGTCACAGTCAGCCCTGGCACTGTCATTTTGCCATGCCCATTGCATGTCAGAAAGTCTGTTTAATCCCCCTCTTTGCTACTGGCAGACATCTCTTTGATATTTACAGGGAAAGAAAGGAGATTCTACTCCCTGTACTACAGCCTATGTAACTCTCCCAGAAGAGGGGAAAATATGAACAGTTTGGGAAGTTTTGAGAGCATTACAGCCCACTGAATGTGCACAGCCCAACAGGGAATATGTTGTATGCTGCACCAAAGCCATAATTATGATATTTTACTCACTGGCATGTCTTTTTATGTATAATAGTTACCCACAATGCTGTTATATGGACCAATAGGAAGTGTAATTTGTCATTAAATGTTACCATAAGACTCATTAATGCACAGAATCACAAGGCCTTTGTGATGAATTCTAGTTGCTAGAGGCTTGCTCAGTCTAAGGTAATGTCTCCAGCAATGACATGTATTCATCCTTTTCTCCTTGGAGGCCATTCTACAGGTTTATGCACCTCATCCTTAAAGCTCCTTGTGTCTGCTCTGTCTCTACCCCTGCTCTTTATCCCATCAGATTTCTCTTTAGCATTATACTTTGCAGGACATAGCTTTCTTTTTCTTTTTTTTTTTTTTTCTTTTTTAGCTTTTTTTAGTATTCCCTTTATTTGGTGAAGAAACGACAGAGAACATAAGGTTGCACAGCAATTATCCTGCTACTAACTAGGACCTTCTGAAACCTTCTTCTGAGCATCACATTTGCATTAACACCAATGTCATCCATCTGCCTCAGAAAAATTGTGCTGCCTGTCACTGCTAAGCCGATGGGCTCAGTAACCTTTCAGGAATCACTTCATTATGTCTCCTCTTTCTTGCTTACAGGTGCCCACCACTGTGGATTGGGGAGTGTTTACCACTCTGATTCAGCTGTATAAATAGGGAGTTTGGATTTCTGTAGTTTTTTAAGCTGTTTTATCAGAGGAATTGCTCATTTATTTTTATAGCTACTCAAACCCATGTACCAAAATAGCTGGGAGACAGTGCTGCTCAAAAGACCAGTTCAGGTTAACATAGCTCATAAGCAATTCTAGCAGTACAGTTGTACCCACATTAAGTGGTTGACAAAATGTTCTTAAATGAACTGTTGATACAATCTCACAAAAATATGTATCAAAACCCCAGGTGCTGGGCAAATGCAGGCAAATGCATTTGAATATGACGCACTGAAGCCTTGAGAATAAAAACTAAATGCTTCTAGAGAGCTACTCTTGTTAGGATTTATGGGGGACACAATGCCGTATATCAAAGAAGGACTCCAAGGAACCTCTTATGATTGCAAAATGGCCTTGAAGAGGGAAGTTGTTGCATGTAGAAGAGAAAAGTTATATGCCACTTATACTGGAAGTAGTTCAGTGTTCAATTTGGGTGGTGATAGAAACAATGGAAGGGAAGCAAGACAGCACAGGAAAGAAACTGATTGGCAAACGAAAGCCCACAAAATATTGTAGTTACTCCACAAGATAAATCCTGACTGACAGCTTCAGTCTTTTTTATTTTTTCCTTTCTCCCTGGCTTTTTTTATTTTGTTTTGTCTGCTTCAACCAAAACTGTTTTCTTACTAAAATCTCAGTGAGAACAACAAAATATCACTTGCGTCGTATTGCTGAAGAAGCACACAAGCTGTCATCATCTGTTGCTGCCATCTTTCCTTTTTATCTCATGAAGGCATCACTGCCCTTTCTGCTGCTCACACTGCCTTTTGATCTTTCCACCTTGCTGTTTCCTCTGGTGATGCCACTATTTGATATACTCAAACACTCCAAGAGAACAGTATCCATCTAGGAAAAAATAAAAAAGACAATGTGCCTTGTTTTGTATCACTAGAGTTCATCAAGATGAAAGAAAAAAATTGTTGTGCAAGCTCAGAAATAGTTAAAGAAAATAAAGTCAAAGAAACAAGGAAAAGGAAGTCAGTGATGAATGAGAATAGGCTTCTGTGCCTGATTATAAATACAGTGTGAAGTGACTCACTACAGTCTACTACAAGTAGTAGCAGCAGGCTGTAGAAGCAGACACACAGAATTACAGTGTTTGAGCTGAGAAACGAACACCAAATCATTCATCTGCTGTCACATATAACAGAAACCATTGAATTACATCTCCTTTTAACCCTAATAATTTGTGCTTAGGTCAAGTGTAACTTCATTACAAAGTTATCTGTTCCCTGAGTAATCTTGAGACGATGTGAGATAGGACACAATCAGCACATTAAGACATCCTTTGATCTCACTTTTCTTATCATATCATGGCAGTAGCAACAGTACAGTGATGGGAGGGAAACCTGTGTCACTTCTTTTGCAGATACCTAGAGTGGCATGATGGCACCATAAAGCACACTGCAATTAGGAAGATGATTCTTCTTAATACACCATAGTCTTCTACCCCTTTCATTAAGTCATCAAGCGAATAAAGTTGCATATAAAGGTTCATAAAGAACCACTGCTTAAAACCTTCTTTTAACAGAAGTGTTACAGCTTAATGCTCTTCAAAGCACAACATATCAATCATTACAAGGATAAATGCAAAATAAGCAGTCAAAACTCACATTAGCACTTTCCTGCCTCTTATCTGTGGTAAGGTGCTGCTGCTTGTGAGATTAGAGCATCTCCTTACCTGGGGAAGGGGCAAACTCATCACAAAAAGGGTGAACCTGCTGGGTCACCAACATAGTTGCATGCAGGACTCTCAGACTAATATGACTTTATTGCATAAGTACTTTCAAAACAAGCAATGGGATGTACCAGTGGTGTTCTCACCATGTTTTTTTTCTATTTGGCTACAAAGAATCAAGGAATCTGTGTCAAGCTCCCTGCCCTACTCCACACTGTGCCCTGGGAATAAAGTCAAGGAGATAGCCTTGATGAGCTTTTCCATGCTGACAGGAGTCAATGCCCTGAAATAAGAAGGGAAAACTTAAATGGCAGTTGTCCAGCAGGGCAAATTAGGTCATTGCCCAGACCAGCTTCACCGAGCACCATGACTTGGAGAGCTGCCCAGCAGCACTGAGTTCCTCACTCTGCCCAAATTAGCCTTCAGGATTTCAAAGACCATGTCATAGATAATGCTGGAAGTGTCTTTTTTTGTGTTACATAAGAAATAAAAGACCTTTGGTATGAATCCATGTGCAGTATTTCATGTTCATGACTACATCTCACTTTCAAGATATTTTATTTATTTTTTTCTTCAGTGGAAGAACCAAAAAATATGTTTCATTTTTGTTCTCTTCAAAGAGGGAATAAGGGAGCCTTAAAATAGGGAACCAAAGTTATACAGTTTCTCAAGCCCCCAAAACTGCAACATTAGAATCAGAATGAAGCATAATTTCATTTCCAATTTATTATTATAAGAGATATTTTAATGTTCAGTATTTCTTGTGATTACTTATGTCTTCCATGGAAAACATTAATTGAGATGAAATTGATTTTTTCACACAAAAATTTTAAAGTATAAAAAATTAATATGGCTTGTCCTTGAATCAACTGCCATCTTGCTCTGATTTTCTGTTTTCTGAAGTTACTTTTATGACAATGTCACTTCACTGATTAAAGTGTTTTTTTTAAAAAATACAGGGACTTGGATTTTTGAAGCATGCTGAATGTGAACGGAGAATGGATGAGTGTACCCACTCTCAGCTAAATTGTAATTCCAGGAGGTCTCCAGATGGGCTGAGGAGTGCAAGCCTTGCAGAGCAGTCACATTGGTAGCCCATAGGGCACAGCAGAACAATCATCCCACGGACCTCATGGGAAGCAAAGGCAAAAAGAATAGAGACAAATCTTCTGACTATTTATCTCTGTGATCAGTGCTAAGAGAGATCAGTTCTCCAAAGATTGCATTGAAAAAAGTATCTTCTGTTAAATTCTATAAGCAAACAAGTGCCCAGCACAGAAGTTGGCTGGTGGATTTGCAGGCTATTGAACTGTGCCTCTGACAAAAAAAAAATATATCTGCCTTTGAACAAAACCAGACTGTGGACTGTTCTACAAAGTCTCCGAAATGCACTGATCCACACCTCAAAGAGGAGGCTGCTGTGGTCTTCTCAAAAGCAAAATAAATCAAGCGAATGCACTACAAATACACAAAGGCTGCAGGTTTACAGCTGGTTTAGTTTATATTATTACTAATAAAAGAATACACCCAAACAGAGCTCCAAAGCAGTAATCTGGTAAGGGCTATGTCCTGAAGGATTTGCAGACCAAAAATAGCTGAACTCCAATATCTCAGCTGCAGAGCTAATTCTGGGAAAAGAGAAGTGGAGCAGATGTGGAACTGGTCCCACTGTGAACAGAGGTTTGCTTTTTGCTGACCATGTCTACATACCCCGGTTATGTGCTAGCACAGGAGACTGTTTGCAGGTGTACAGCCCCAAAGTGCCTCCATTAAAGGCAATGGGATACTTTCTGATTGGTGTGCTGGCTGGGATTCTGCTCTAACTATCCTTTTGCTCTACGCACAAAACCAAATGTTTTCCAGGAATAGGAAAACAAGTGAAGGCATATAGCATTTTATGAAATCATTAAGGAAATAGCAGGTGGCTTTCCAGTGACAAAAATATTTTAATTGGTTTAATTAAGAGACAAAGCTGCATATTCTCACCTTTCCATTAACTGCATCAATTGAATTTGGGAAACATACAGAGAGGAAATTGTTCGGCTTGATCCAGGCTGTATCATGCAGCTTACAGAATTGTTAAGGGGCTGGTGAACTGTATATGTCTATGTGGAAAAATGGAAAGAAATCTCCCAAATGCCACAATGACTTGGCATAGCTGGGGGAAGAAAGTAGCATCCTTTATTCTGGCAGCTACTGAGAGAAGTGAAGTCCCCTTTGCATCCAAAGTTGCCACTCTCTGATTTAACTCTCTTTTTCCTCATCCTCTTCTGGTCTCCCTTTTCTCCTGTTCTCCCCTACCCTCACAGCTCTATTACTATTGTTTTTTCCTATAAGTTTGCCCTTCTCTGGACCTTTCTGCCCAAATACACTGATTTTCTGATCCTTCTTTTCCCAGAGAATTTCCGTGCTACCCTCCAGTCTCTCTCTGACATTTCAGCAGCATGTATTAGCTACAAATAGGTTTATTAACATGTATTAGGGGTAGGTGACAATACAAGGCATGAGAAATCCATCTTGTCTTGTTCAGATCACAGGAATTTTATTGTTATGAATTTGTGCAATGTCTGACACAATGGAAAAGCAATCTCAGTCACTGCAAATGCAGAAGAAAAATGAGCACTGTAAAATCTATATGGTGACTTCACTTTATTATCTCTTGTCAGAAGCCAAACAAGGCCCTTTGTTAGCTTAATGAAGGATTAAAAAGGTTTCTACAAGCTGACACAACACCAGTTAGCGGTTGTATGTCTTTCCCTTATAAACACCTCTATAACTGAAGCACATAAATCCAGTAATTGTATTTTTCTAAAGTAACACTCCAGCATTAACACAGAAACCCAAAGGAATTCATAAACAAAGCTAAACTCAGCAAATTTCCAGTTCTTGGTTAATGATGATCTTTAGACGCCTCATTGCAGCACATTGAATGCCAGATTCACCTTATCTTTTCCTGCACTTTGGACTTGTTGGCAGGTGCATGGATTTTTTAAATATTATTTTTCAGGTGATTTTGTATGCATTTCCCCACACAATCACAGGGTATCTGACTAAATTTATGTCAGTGCACTTGCATGAAAACCAACTGTGTGTATCTTGCTAATGGCTACATTCATCACAAATTTCTATTAAATCAAATGCCATGAGTTGCTGGTGGTTTGGTGCCTGCAAACAGTACGTGGGGGATTGGAGTGCCAGCAAACGAGCACCCAGAGGTTCTGTTTCTTTCCTAGCTCAAATATAATAGACTGGCTCTTTAGTTATGCACGTAGAACAGTGAAGAGAAAGGCAATACATTAGCCAAGGAAGGCTTTCTACAAATAGATGATGCACAGCAACCTGATGTCAGGTAGCTGCCACCTCTGCAAGGCTGCTGTATTCCAACAGCCCCAGGCAATGTGCTCAGCCCTGCTACTGGCAGCAGCCTTCCTCCACAACAAATTATCCTTGAATGTGCCCAACTGGATGCGATCCAAACAAGGATACAGGTATCCCATGCATCAGCCTTGCAAAACACTAGTAAAGTAACTGACTTCTTACTTTGGGGACATGCAGACTGGTTGCTGTTTCTTGAATGAGACACCAGCTTATCTCTCGGACTTTCTATCCCCTGCATATTGTTCAATTCAGCTGTTTCAGCTTGTGCATCTGTTGACTTCTACAGTGCTCAGATTGTTCTGACTTCATTCTTTTCTCCTTTCCCTGTCATCAAGTTCATTATACACCTAATCACTGGCACATTAATGTCTGACATCAGACATATGCTGCAGAAATTCAGGAGGCATAAAGATATTTATCCGTGACCTCCCTGGTACTGAACTGCTCCCACAGTTTTGCCTGGAAAGTACATCACATAATGAATCTGAGGGACGGGGACTCACTTAATTGCCTGAAACCTTTTTGAAGAAGTCTGTATTATCCAGGTAAGAATTTTTTCATTTACTGTTACTAGAACGTGGCACACAGATCTTATCAAGACATCCATGATTAATTCTCTGAACACCAGTCTTCCCAGTCCATTGTAATCAATACATAAATTGAATTGCCTGCAAAAGCTGGAGAGTCACCAGTGAGAGGGAAGGTTTCAGCCAGATCTGCTTTCTTTACTAACTCTTGCCCACAGTCCCATATGAGGGTCACTGGGGAGATCTCTTGGAGCAGGGACTTGCTTTGATGAGTAGACTGTGTCTCTCCTCCATATCTCCCCAGTCTACAGACTTGTACAGCTTTATTAGTGGCTCCAAACACACTCCTGTCTGGTGATGCTGCCAGACACAAGGAGTTGATCACACATGCACTATGTAAATATGAGAGATTGGAAAGTATTTAATAGCAAGATTCATTAGCTTGACTTACTCACTTTCTCTGTGAGCAGTAGGTCATTGCACTGCTGTTATAGGGGTCAGGGCATGCCCACTGCAAATAGATACCCTTTAGAAACCACTTTCTTCAGTAATTTCATGAAAATCCCTGCAATTACTTTGTCACAAACAAAACCACTCTGCTGCACGCTAACAGCAGCCTTAGGTTTTGTCTCCCTTTAAGTCTTCATTTGTAGCCTGGCATTTCAAGGCATAATTTGAATTTATGATACCACCATTCAAGACCTATTTTATGGATTATATTTCCATTTGGAAGCTTTTCAGTCATACCAGAGTAAATACTAGATCGCCTTTGCAAGAAACTTTCTGACTGAATACTAATCAGTTGCTGTTACTAGGAAGTGTGACAGCCTCTGTTCCAGATGCAAAGAAAAAACACGAGGAAAAAACCAAAATGAAACCTCAGAGTGTTCTTCTTTCTTTTCTCTTTTGTATTAAATTTATTGACAGCTGCTCAAGTCTGGTGAGGAAACAACCCTTTATCTTGTCACTTCTGTGCTGTCTCATTGGCTTTGCCCACTGGCAGCACTGGTTGGTACATGTCAGAGTTGGTTTGCCATCTCTCCTCTTTGGCATAAAGGCTTCTCATGCTCTGTGCCCAATGAAAAGCATTTAGGTTAAGAACCCCAGCTCCACAGGCTTTGGTTCCATTTAAACATCTGGTTTAAATGTAGCTGCTTTCATTTATGGTAGCTCAAAGTCTCTCACTTAAATCTCTATGGCATGGACATTTAGGCTGCTGCATGATAAGTATATTTACATGGCTTTCACTCAAGATTATTTTAGCATCCCCTCTTGTATCAAAAGCTGCTCCCTAATTTGATTAAGGGTATGCATCCCCAAGCATCCTGAATTCCTCCATCAAAGCCCAGAGGACACCCATCTTTAAATGAATGACTGGATATCCTTCTGTTGCATCTCTGAATTTTTTAAGTCCATTGAGATTGATTTTTCTCCAATATCTAAGTATATAAACTACACACACACCCCCTTCCTATGGAACTTTTAATTGCATTTAATGTACTTTGTCCACCCAGCTACCAGCTTGACTCACACCTCTGTCCTGCATTTAATGCATAAGCTGGCAGCCCATCATATTGAACATCAGAAAACAACTCACCCTTGCAAGACCAGATAACATTAGGCTGTGTCTGCCATCATATAAAAGCCTTCTTAAAACCTATCAGGTTATTTAAAAAAAACCCAAAAAAAAAAAAAAAAAAAAAAAAAAAAAAAATCCCCCAAAACAACCCAATCAAAACACCTGAAATTCCTCTATACTGCCCTGAACCTGAGACTTGAAGAAAAATAGGCACAAATAATTACAATGCTTGTGCAACCACCTGAACTAAGCCCACAAGCCGCTGCACTGATTTTCTGAAGGACGTGTTTTCTCCTTCTCACTCTACACTTCTTTGCCAGAGCACCTCTTCCACTATAAAACTGTTTAGCCTCATGCTGGCAGATGAAATTCAGCATATGCTTTTGTCATGTCACCCCATCACTCACTTTCATTATCTTAGCATTTTTGCAAGCACCTGGGGAGTGTATTTCAATTATGCCAGAATAATTAGTTAAGAAAAGACTAAAAGTCAAACCTTGATCTTCATACACCTTTGAAAATGTGATCTGACCATGCAAAAGGAGGAGATAGCTTGGGAATGCCTCTAATTTAAAATGGGGAAGTGGGAGGACCAGAATTTCTAGCAATGGAACTGTCATGCCGCTCAAATGCCCAATATCAGACCAGCAGCAGGTGAGATTTATTACTTTTTCATTTGCTATGTAAATCAGGCATCAGAAGGAAGAACAAGAAGATATCAGAAGGAACAAAGAGAGTGAGAGGAAATGCTGTTCAGAAGGTGTCATGGACTAATAAAATGTAATCCTTTATTCAACACTTAGCTGAAAAACATTCTGCCATCAAGATCTGAAGTACATGGAAACACCACATAAGACAAGACAGTTTCCCTATGAGTCTGTAAAAACAGAGATAAATCTGTATATTAGATATGTACAATTGCTAATCGAGCCCTAATATGAGAATGCTACAGGTGTGAGGCATTTTATTATGGGTATATTAAAGGAATAACAGAAAAAAAAGACAGGATTGGATGATTTGGGGAGGTTGTCGGCTCTACCTACGTGTCCTAAGACTGGGTCAAACAAATATAACATTATGGGAGGAGCAGCAAGTTGAGAACCACATTTGCATTTCAGTCTGCCTTCTGACCTCATTGCATTTAATTTAATTTCAAATCTCAAGACCACCAGTAGCCTGCAACATTTCCTCTGAGTCTCATACAAAACAGAACTGTTGGGCCACAAAGAAGCAACAGACTTTTGGGTTAGAGCTGGGTTACTGAGGCACAAACTTGCCAAAAGTTGAAGTAACAGGGAGCTGAGAATTGACATCCATGCAGAAGTCCTTCACTTCACTTTTGGCACAAACTTGCCAAAAGGTGAAGTAACAGGGAGCTGAGAATTGACATCCATGCAGAAGACCTTCACTCTGGGAGATGGCACTGGACCAGTGACTAAAGGGAAGGAGGTGGTCCAGCACTGCAGGATCAGGTCTCCTTGATCTGGGCTGCAGATCTTTGATGTAAAAGTCCACAAACCTGTGGGAATAAATTCCCTGGAAGCTGGAAGACTTTGGGATTTTCATGGGGCTAGAGACATATATTCTGGGATTTAGAAAAGAATAACAAATAAAAGATTTAAGTGATGGCAGGAGAGTCATGCCCTAGGAGAGAAAGATCTTTAATGAGTAACTGTAAGGAAATGCCAATAAGGCAAACTCTGTAAATATTCTTTTTCATACACTTTAGTGCCCCAAAACACAGGCCAATAAATATTGCTTTCACTGTGGCATTTAATGTATAACAGAAGTTCTCCTTTGCCACTTTATTTTGTGGCAGTGACCTGACAATGGAAAAGTCTGCCTGAAACTTCAGAGGCAACAGGCATTTCTCATACAAAGTTTAAGCCTCTGCTGTTCCACATCAAGGTGTTTTTTAACTTTTTCATGCATTATATGAGACGACTCTCACCACCAGCAAGTGGGAGTAACAAAAAGGTGCGAGTAGATTGCATGTATTAAGTACAAAGCCACATAAGCTGCATAATAGCCTCTGGCAACCTCTCTCAGGATCTTGTGCCACTGCAATGTGATTTAGAAAACAGAAATGGCTCTGTGTTCTGCTGTGTGTTTTATCCTGACCTTGCCTCATATTTTCTTACTATGCACTTGGTTAAGGTCTCCCAGGAAAAGCAACAACCTCTTCCATGGTTTTAGATGCCTGTTTTAAGAGAGGGTTTGGGAAGACACTTCCTAACTATCCTATGATGCTATGGGAGGTGTCCCTGCCCATGGCAGGGAGGTTGGAACTAGATGATCTTAAGGTCCTTTCCAACCCTAACTATTCTATGATTCTAAGATGCCAAAGCAGTGGCCAGAAACTCAAGTCCTTTCTGCAGAGCTGCAAGAGCAACAGTTCCTTAGTCTTTGAGATGTTACCAGGATGGGGTAGGTCTTTCTTTTCTCTCTCTCTCCTCTGCTTCTTTTTTTCTTGGTGTGGTTCAATGACATTTCCAAAGGGGAAAAAGAAAATCCTCACATGAGGTCAGGAATGCGGATGATCTGCTAAAGCCATGTCAGTCCTCAAGTACCCCTCTAGTGACAATAGTTATCAGTTTAGAATCATAGAATAGTTAGGGTTGGAAAGGACCTTAAGATCATCTATTTCCAACCCCCCTACCATGGGCAGGGACACCTTACACGTTTTTCCTGAATTGGGTTAGGTTTCAGCCCATATACTTGTTATGCTGGGGAAAGATCTGAGACATTCATCCACCATATGTGCTTGTGCCTATATACTGATCATTGCATACTGGTTCTTATACTGGGTTGTGTTACTTCTGGAACAGTTCATAAACTTCTATGAAGAAAGTTCCTGCTATGCTGACGCCATACCTTTATGTCACCAGCCAGTTAAATGAGTGTGAGATGCTTCCAGGAGTGAATTTCCAAGGAGCTGTGGAGCATTTAATAGTGTTAATCCCTTTAGAGTTAATAGAACCATAAACCTCTACATTAACAGCAAAATGTATCCTGTAGGTAGTGTGAGCTTGACATGAACATATGTTGTAAGCCCTATACCCTCTTTTACTATTTGTTATGGGGATATTATTGCAACACACCACTCATCTCAATGGCTTTCTTAGGAAATTAATTTGAAGTGAGGCACTTGAGACAAAAGGGAACTGCCTAACTGGGAGGTCAGGAATAGATGAGGAAACCTCTGTATAGAAGGAAGGCTACTATAGGGAGATAAAGAAATACAAAGCCCAGGGGTTGCATAATCCTATGATGCAATTAGGATGTATCAATGGAATAACAGAACTTTTATCGTCCAACTCATTTTAGGAGGCAGTTAACAACAGTGACCAGTAAAACACAGGAGAAAGATTGGAGCCTTACTACCAGAACAGCAAGCTGACAAACGGCTGAGCCTAGCAATGTCATACTCAAAGCAGAAATTCTTAAAAGGCAGTATATAATACTCCTCCATCCATTCCAGAGCTGACTTTCTTTCTTAATGATTCAATGTGAGATTTTTCCTGTAAAAAATGACTTTTTAAATGCCCTCTCCTTTGAGAGATGATCAATGCTAGAAGTCAATGTGATGATATCTTATAGATCCATTACAAGGAAACGTCTAATTCAGTAGGCAGCCAGCACAAGTAGAAGAGCAGCCTTTGTCAGGGCAATTTTCCAATTTTGACTGTCAGAGGAATAGGGATGCAGCATGCTGAGGCTGGAAGATATGAAGGTGCCTTCAATGTTGCTTCCTCATGGAGTGTTGGAGCCTGTTGCTTAATAGAAGCTTTTGGTTCATGATGCCTTGGCACCTTTCCTATTATTCTTATGGCCCCATGCCTTCTCCGCCTGGAACACACCTCCTGTTTTCACGGTTGGTTTGCCCTGCAAAAGGCATGCTCATTTTGACATTGCCACCACATGGTGCTTTTTGAGTTTTCAAAGTGAATTTGTAATAGTCACTGTGGTTGCTCTAAGCAGCAGCTTTCTCCTGAGAAGATTTGAATTTTTTTAAGGGAGAAGGAGCTTCTTTATTTCTTTGGTTGCCAAGTTACTGGAACTCTTCTACTCAGTTCTCATTACCTATGTTTATGTATCCTGCCTGCTTTGCCCCTCAATTAACAAAGTCCTTTATCCTGCAAAATACTCTGTGCAAAAGAGGGAATAAATGGGAAAAAATCCCTTCTTGCCATCTGCCAGCATCTGTCCATTCCAACCTGGTATCTCCAGATGGATTGCTAGGGAGCCAGGGGCACATCACATGGACTTTCCTCAGGTCAAACAAGGATTTGTGAGGTTGCTTCTTTAAGTCCAGTTTCGACAAGCTTTAGAGAAGAAGAACAAAAAATTAAATCTTTTTGCACACTTCTCTTAGATCCTTGATCTGTGCTCTCAGCTAGGAGTGACCACATAGCCTAGCTGGTCAGAAATCCTGGTATTAAAAAAATCTGTGCCAAAACAAGTTAAAGAAACACAAAACCCCCAATGTTCCTGCACCTAGCTGCAAATATGGGGA
The DNA here is from genome assembly GCA_024733675.1 of Psilopsiagon aymara. Lineage (NCBI taxonomy): Eukaryota > Metazoa > Chordata > Aves > Psittaciformes > Psittacidae > Psilopsiagon > Psilopsiagon aymara. Next base: position 4,974 of record JANRGW010034295.1, on the reverse strand, counting down.
TTGTCTCTACAGCTTTCTTCAGAGGACAGAAATAAAACACATTAACCCAAGCTCTGTTGAAACTTGCCTGATCTGTCGCTCTAAAGATCAGTCCCAATATTTGCCACTGCTTACCACACCACACCAGCACTGTGTTTTCTTTCACTGCAGACACTGTGCAATGTTTTAGCTGCCACTTCTATTTCTATTTTTCAGCACAGAAGTGGAAGATTAGCCTTTCACAACATGCCAGGGAGATACAGGAGGTACAAGTAGCCTTTTCTTAAGCAGCCATGACATACCACACCATATTATGCCTGTCGATGTTGCTTCAAAATTAGGTTTATGCCCAAAAATTGGCTTCCAGTTTTGCATTTATAGACTTGCACAAAGGGGTTAGCTCATAATCAAGGAATACTAGACAAAGAGATATTTGCAGACAGAGTTCTGAGAGATTTCTCAAAGTTACCTTCATTGCTTCTTGACTGGAAGCTTTGTAACTGGAAACTGGTCAGATAGGACCTGACAGAAGAGCTTCACAGCTCAGTCTTGGCCAGCTAGCCAACAAAATGAATAGATCTTCAAAGCTTTCTGTTCTGGAGCTTCGAATTCACTGACTCCAGAAACTCCCTACAGAAACCCAGATAGAATCATAGAATCATAGAATAATTAGGGTTGGAAAGGACCTTAAGATCATCTAGTTCCAACAT